>WAAG01042408.1:6182-36178 GCA_013390105.1 Tichodroma muraria | reverse complement strand
TTTTTTTTTTTTTCCTCACAAGTAACAGTCTTGAAAGAACAAAAATAAGAGTCAATTTAATCCCAGTGGTAAACTGCTAGCACATTATTCTGTCTGATTTCTTACCTAGTTGAATTTAGTGCACAGTGATGGTAAAAATGCAACACTTGAGGCTGAATTTTGGATTATGGCTGGACAGCCAGAGAGAAAAGCTCTGAAGAGCAGCTTTGTGGGCCGTGGTGAAATTCTGGCTTTTGGATGTGAAGGGAACTTTGAAACACCTGTATAAATGAGTATGAAAGAGCTAGTAAGTGGAGCCAGATTTTTGGCATGAGAACTAAGATTTTACTTTGCTTTATGTTTTGGGTTGTTTTTTTTAATGTTTTCTGGTATTTGTTGACTTTCTTGAGGGATACAAATAACATTCCTATCCTTTGCCATTATGCCATGAACTCTATGTGGGACAGAGACACATTATATGACTGTCACTTAAAATGTTTTTCCATAATTTTTTGTTTCCAATAAGTGTAAATTAGCATGGATTTAATGCCTTATTTGAAACACCTGCACAATGTTGGATAATATCTCCTCTGCCCTGGGAATTGGTTTGGTTCTTTGTGTGTTTGTTTTTTTTTTGGGTTTTTTTTTTCTTTTTCAGTTAGCAGATGCTCCCTCTGCTTGTTTTGGAGCTGGAAAAGATAACACGACATAGGACCTACATAAACAGAGAAAATTACTCTTTCAACGTTTCTTGGCAGCAGTTGTAGATTAGATGCACATGAATGTCCCCTCACAGATGTAGAGGTGATATTAAACTGAGAAGTCATGTGATACCAATTAAATACGTATGTCAGCTGGCTTGTGTTCAGTAATTTATTTTTTCTGAGGGTATTCCAGCATCTTAAAAAAATTAAATTCTGACACTAAATAAAAAATAATCAGTTTTGCAGAGTTATGCTTCCTCTCCTACTGTGATCTTATTCTTTTTTTCTGCCAAGTAGTTAACATGGCCTAGAATGGTCATCATTTTGGGCTTGGAATTTAGACATTGCTTTAGACAGAGATAGGATGTGGTGAAAGTCAGGTAATTTGCAGCCATGCAAAGCTTGTGATGGGAGTTGTGTGTGGGAAGTCACCTTCTTTTTCCTGTGGGAAAAACTCTCTCCTACAGCTTTCAGAAGGTCTGAGATAAGACTTAAGGTATTTTTAGATATGAGAGCTATTTTTATGTCCCTCTTTTTATTTTCTTTCCCCCCCCAAGTTTTAACAGCTCCTTCTGAGCCCTCTGTGGTTGGGGTGGTTGTAACTAAGGCACCTGGTGCTTGTGCTGAAAAAATGAGTTACACTGTCCTAGGAGCACTTTAGAAAGCTCTTTGTATTGTTCTAAAAAGACCTTTTTTATCGTAGAGCACATGGAGAATATATGATAGTATAAAGTTTTGGAAGTAGGCTATGAAGTCTACTTCATATGGAACAGAGACACTGCGGTTTGTGATGTTGTCACTTGAAGTCCTGTGATGTACGTTTCCATCTGCAGTGTGCTGTTTCCTGCCACTTTTCCTTCTTCTCTGCCATCTTCTCAGTGCTGCCAGACCAAACCTTGGGTACCTGTACAGTCACCAGAATCAGGGAGATGATTCCAGTTCATAAGGACCCACAGAGGGGAAAAAAAATCCTTATTTTTCTTCTGAATCAGTTTCCCAGCCCAGATTATTGGAGAGAGGCCCCCAGCCCATGTGATGTGCAGTGGGGCAGTGGTGTGGGAGCAGGGGAAGTGGCTTTGCTGTGTCCAGGCAAGGCTGCTAGTACATGTCTCTGATTTGGTGTTGTTTTGCCATGTCTCCACAGTTTTTCACTGGGTTATCTAATCAGATGAACAAAGGAAAAGGTGTAAAGACCTGTACCTAAATGTGACAGTTTTAAATTAAATGAAATGTTGAGCCCACATAATGGAACCACTTTCAATAAAGGAATACAGCCACTTCCTCCCCCTAAACCCAGGCATTTACTTTGTTGCCTATGAGCCAGTAGGACGCCAAAAAAATCAGTTTAGCCTTCTGTGTAACCTCTGCATGGCAGAAAAATTAATCTTCTTGAAGCTATGTCTGTTCCACGCTTTTTGACTATTAAATATGAAGAGACATATTTACTTGAGGTGTTTTCCAGTCCATATCATCCAACCCTCACAAGGGGCAAAGCCACAGAATGTTTTAGGGCAAGGCACTGCCCTCACTCCAGCATCACATCCTTCCTCTGTGCCATAAGCAAAAGGCTGTTGAAGCTTGCAGAGCAGGAACTCCACCCTGTAGATGTCTGGGTTGTTAGTGGCTAATCTGTGTCTTGTAGGTCATCGGGAGACTTGATTTATAAATCTGAGTTGTGCTTAGGATAAACTCCTGACAAAACCTGTAGGTATTCTGTACTGCCTGTTTTCTGTTGGGAGTCATGTGAACTATTTTTCTCTGGTGACTGATATTGAAACAAGCTCTACCTGATTTAACTTCGTAGTGTTCTTGCTGTCTACAGAGTTTATCACCAAAGCTTTGAAATAATGTCAGCAATATGTATATGTGTGTCTATTAAACCTTTGTGTACATATATGTATTTGTTAATATGGCACACGTGTATGCAAATGTAAGTGGAGGGACAATGTGTAATAAAAGATCAAATTGTGCATCCAGAAGAGGATTTGCTCTATATTCTGTACTTTATTGCACTCTATAGCTTTTGAAGCTATTGCTGAAAGGTGCTAGAGCCCTGAGATTGATTTAGGCACCCTTTAACACTGCTGTAAGCTTTGGCAATCTTTGCCACCATCCTCGTCCTCCCTTTGGCATTCTTTTTGTAGCTTTGAGTAAGGAGGAGAATAACTGTAATAAAACTCATTACAGCTTCTCCTTCTTCCTCCTCTGGCTGCAAACCTGTTGAAGTTCAGAGGCTGTATGGATTTTTTTTATCACCTGTTGCTGATTGTTTGCGCCCTTGAGGTACATGAGACTTTGCATCTCTTCCCAGCAGAATTCTTGCAAAATTTAGAGAATCCTTACTCTGGAAGTCTATTGTATGTGAGAGCTGGTGTAGGATTTTCCATCTGGTAAGCTCAAGATCACATGGAGACCCCTCACACAGTGTGTATGGGTGTGCAGGTGAATTCCTGTAGGCACTGAGAGAATTTGGTCAATCACATTCCTCCATCTGTTTTAAGATTCTTGCTCTCTTGTCTTTGCCTCTTTTATAAAAGAGGCAAAAAATGTATGGCTTCTTTAGAAGGTTAATTTAAAATTTTCATTTTTAAGCATACACCTGTGCTGCCTGTTATTTTATGTTTATTGTCTTGTTGAGATTTTTCAAACCTGGGTTGCATAAATTTTTGATTGATGATTGTTTTAGTGGCACGTGGATATTTGACATTGAAACAATAACTATATCAATATATTAATGAGAAAGTTAAGAGCGAAGAATGTGTGTGAAGGGGTGAAGAGACATCCAATGTAGCGTTTTGTAGAGTCAAGTGGTCTCACTCTTCCCATCCCTAAAGATTGCCTGGAGCCGTATTTGGGCTGAGCATGGGGCAGGGGTGGAAAGTAGCATCTACCTAGGAAAGATTACTTAGGCATATGCAGGAAAAGGAGGAAATGTGGGGATAGAGTTAATTTTTCTTTTGCTTTCTGAAGAATTAATAGCCAAGTCACACATAACCAAAGAAAACTTCTCCTGATTTGAGACTTGGCTTTTTACCTTCACTGACCACGGAACTGGAGTAAATGTTACCTGTGCTCTCTGGTAGGGAGGTCTGCTGGCCCACAGGAGGGCAGAGGCTGGGAGGGTTGGTACTGAGCAAGCAGGTTTGTTTTCACAGCAGCAGAACTGGACGTTGTGTAGCCTGTAAAGGTTTGTGAGGCTTTCACCCTAGGGGCAGCAATGAGCTCCATTTGCTAATTGTGAGTTAAAATTCAGGTTTCTGAATGGAGGGGAAACGGAGTCTCTAAGGCCATGTAATCTACGATTTAGCATCATTCCAGTAGCTTAAAATAACAGCATAACCAAAGCATATGTGTACCCATACACCCAGTGATGATCTTGAGGAGGAAAAGTAGTTCTGTAAAATCTTTGGAGTCACCACTGTATCTTAAAACTACTTTTGCAGGATGAAATTTAATAAGATGTACAAGTCTGCTTCCTTTTGGTTTTGCATAGCTGTCTTTCTATGTACTGATGAGCTGTTTATACACAAGGTCTTTGTTCCCTATTTGCTGCTGGTTTATATCAACTCCCTAGATCTTCACAATCTCAGATGAGGAGGAGGCTGGCCTTAAAATCAAAAGGTTTCTCCACAGTATGTGTGCGGTTCTAGGGCTTTGGATTGTGCATGTGATTCTGGGCTTTAATCAGACTGATTAGAGATGCCTTTAATGCCGTGCCACACTGCAGCACAAGAGTTTATAGTAGGTGGGCAGTGAGCAGAGCATCACTTGCTGCCTAGGGTAAACACAGCCTGCCCTGTGTTGTCAGGTATTTCCACCTCGTGTTGCTGCTCAGATTCGTGTCGTTTGTCCTGGTCCCTGTGGGATCTCTGTGTGAAATGGAAGCTGTGTTTGCTTGGGTGCATGTCTGGTGAATTGTCTGAATGGGAGGAATAAGATCTTTTTGAAACCTGTTTTTTCTGGAGCCTCGAGCCTCTGCTTCTAGGAAAGGCAGGGATTGTGTTACTCTTCACCCACACTGGCGTTTTGCTCACTGTCCTGGCTGTGACTGCTCGGACCGCAGTGCAAATACAGTGTGGTGAGCCCCATTTCGGCCTCTGCTGATTAGCCTGGCTTTTTACCTGGCGTGTGCCATTCCAAAGCACCACGAGATGGCAGTGCACTTGCTCTGCTGCTCGCAACGCGCAAAACCTCTTCCGAGGGGAAAATCAGTGCTCTTCACTCGTAGGGACTGCCTGTGTACCCCATGACCACAGTACTGCTGCTTCAGAGTCAAGTGGAAACCTATCATCGTGCTTGCCCTGAAAGCCGGTCATGAATCTGCCCCTGGCAGGGCTTGTTGTACTCTGTTATTCTGCTGGGGTACAGGTAGAGAGAAGGGGAGGATCTACAGAGGGAAATTGAGAGGTGGCAAAGCTTGCTTTGAATATTTGTTTCTTGTACTGCTGGGCAATCCTGGCTTTGAGGGAAATGCTAGCCATCCTGGCTAGAGAGGAGGTGCTCCCTTCCTTCAGCACTGTTGGTTTCAGGGTTTCCCCAGCAACAAACAGTGTCTTCTCAACAGATGTTTTGGAAAATCATCTGTAGTCCCCTCTTGAAGGGGATTTGTGCACCTTTCTTTGTGTGCTTGCAACCCTTTAATGATGACTTAAGTAGTTCTTTCCTTCTCTGCCCCTTTCTGACTGGCATTTTTAATTGCACCTTGTCTCTTTGAGTTTCTTTGCTGCTTCTGGTATTAATTGGTTTCATTTTACAGTCCCTTTAGCAGGAACCATAACAAGGAGTCCCAGGGTGGCTTTTAAGATGTGTTATTTTGCATGACAAGTACAAGGCTTCAGTCTTTGTCCTATTCCCAGGCAAAGATAACTTTGAAAGTGGAGCAAACTGGGGCTAATACCCATTGCTGAATACAGCTTTGGAGCACCACAAGTTTAACAGCAGAGCAGGGAGATGACCAAGTGGTGTCTTGCTGCTCTGCCATTTGTGTGCCCTGCCATGCCATCTGTTAGCACTACCTTGGGCTAATCTGTTTAATTTTCAGGCCATCTAATGGTATGACTGTTTTAAGTCTGGGTAAAGTAGGTCCCTGATCTTAGTATGGGTCAACTAATTTTTGCTGCTCTGAAACAAGTTTAAAGCCAAGAACTGACCTCCAGGTTCCTGGGAAACAAAATGTTGAATTTGGGCTCACTAATCCCTTGTGAAGATAACGGGATTTTCTCCATTTCCTGCAAAGCATGCGAAGGTTGAGGTACAAAAGTTATGTGATTAGCTCAGGGGCATCCAGAGAACTAGTACTGAAACTGTGAATCCTTTTTGTCTTGTGCACAGTCCTTTAACTCATGTTTCCCTTTAATGGGAGTATCATCCATATTAAAAATGACCCACACGTACTTCACAGATGCTCATGGTAAATGCTGACACGGAATAGGATGGCCACATCTCTTACCTTCAATTCAGGAGATAATACTCTCTTCTCTGTTAGTTTTTTTTCCTCTTTTTCCTTGTCCTATGTTCCATCTCATCATCTCTTTATGTTATTTTTGTCTTTTAACACCTATCTTAACTCTTTGCTTCATCTTTGGTTTCCTTTTCCTTTTCCACTACTTATGTTGTCTTTCATGAAGATGGTCACCCAGGGACCATGAGCAGTGAGCGCATCTCCCAGGCTGGATCACTTTGAGAGCAGCTGCTTTCTGTCACTTTTTCCACCCTCTCCTCCTGTTTTGGCAATAGCAGCATGAACAGAAATCTGAATGTTCATCAGAGAGTAGCAGTTGGGATTTAGACTGCCACTTGTATTCAGGGGGTGAAGCTGGGGGAGCAGGCTACAGAATGACAGAAATTGGAAGTCCTAATGAAGAGAACCAACTGCTGTATTTTGGGGCTGAGGAAACTGAATCCCATATAGTTTAGACATTTCATACAATCTCATAAAACAAACCAACTGTAGAGCTGGAAGGAGCAGTTCAAAGCTCATGTGATAGTATGGCTGATGCCAGCTACTCTGTGATAAGATGGCAATTGATCTCTAGCCCCCAGTTCTAGAATATGGCACTTGATATTTTCTATAGACACACAAAAAATTTGGAAGAGCTTCTGGAAAAGTTATCTCTCTTCTTTCTACCCTTTCTTGCCTTGTTATTTCTCACAGCAAACTCTGTTTACATATCTTTTTTTTTTCTTAGGCAGGGTTTGCTTCACAGCAGTGTTTGGCCAGGCTCAATCAGAGCAGTAAATAGCTGTTTTCCTATAGGTTCCTTGTAGTCTAGCTGCAGTTTGTTGGATTTATTCTGTTTCGGTATGTTGTGCATTTATCTCCTGTGCTGTGCAGTCTCCATTGTGGAGATGCCTCTGGTTTGGCATTCTTTCAGGATATGTTACTTCTTGAGCTCAGCGGTTGGAATTTACCCTGACAACCTGTGCTTGGCATTAGGCCCACCCACCACCATGGGGTGCTTTGCAGAAGCAGCATTTTCCCTCAAAGCCAGAGTGTTATGAATCCATAGTGATCCAGGCTGTCCAGAGGTGACCTGAGGAGAGGATAGGCTGGCTAAGATGGCACCTGGCCTGATTTTCTCAAGAAATGGTGAGGAGCTCTTCCGTCCTACCCTGCCTCTGCTTTATAATACCTTTATGGAGCTCCTCCTGGCTCTGTGCTTCCAGCCCCTGCCTTGCCTTACTTTATTCCAGTGTCATCTTCTAGTCCTCTGTCACCAGGCTGTTCCCCTTCCTGGCAGTCTGCTCCAGCAGCCCCGAAGCAGAGCAGACCCTTTGCTCTAAGAGGCCAGCACAGTAAGCAGAGCTGTGCTGGTTCAGGAAGGTTGTTTGGGAAGCCAGGGAAGGGACAGGGGGAGGGGTGACAACTTCTCTGAACTATCATGTCTCATAATAGCAAAAAATCGCAGCCCTCACCTCTGCTCCTGCTCTACTCCTGGCATGAGTGGAGCAGAATCCCTTCCCTCTGGGGACTCTATCCCCCTGATCCTGCCCTTTCTCTGCCCTACAGGCGAGAGTGGAGGGATGGCCAGCCCTGCCTGTTCCTCCTCTCAAGTCCTTTCTAGCAGGAGAGAGTGAAAAGAGATTTGTGTGGGGAAAAAGGTTGGAGGAGACGACTTTGTGGTACAAGTTGATTAGAAGCAGAAGGTTAGGGGTCTCAGGTTAAACTAAAAGAAGTGCTGTGTCCCAGAGGATGGGGGTAGGGGGAGAGGGCCAAGGGGAGAGCAGAATGTATGCAAATAAAGAGATTTCCTATAACTCTTTTCTTCTCTCCTGGCCCCTTGTTTCACCATATCCAAAGAGCTTTCAACTCATTCCCAGCCTTCTTCACTCCTCTGGTATCTACTGCTTCTCACTCCCCAACCCCAAACTTTCTTTGTTGCTGCTTAAAATGTACATTTTACCTACAAAGCCAAAAAGCTTTGAAGAAGCTCTGTCCTGTTGTATATCCCGACATCATTTTTTCTATTCTGTGCTGTCTCTGTGGTTTGTGACAGAACTGTGATTTTCAAAAAGTTGTCCTCATGGACTTACTTTCTCTACTAAATGCTGAGCTGTGTGTAAGGTCTCTAGTGGGGAAAGCAAGGTCATTAGCAAACTGCAGTTCAGAAAAGATATAGTTTATTTAAATTTGTGCCTTGCAAATGCTGAAGGTTGTAATGCTAGCTAAGCAGGACAGATCCAAACCAAAAAGCTTCCTTTGCTTGGTTTAAGGCTTGAGGAAGTGCTTCCTGCATTGCAGACAAAATGCAGGCATTCATGAAGAGGCAATTATGAAGATTTTGAAAAGTAGTGATTGCCTAAATCCTATGTTACAGCATAGATACTACTTTTTTACCACCTGGTCAAGTTTTGCATCAGAAAATGTAGTATCTGTTGTCCTGGGTGACATTATTCTTTTGGCATCTTTTGATGTTGGCAATACTGCGTCCTTCCTGTGCAGTGCTGCTTTTTGACTGTCCTACAAGCCTTTTGGGTCTACCGTCAATAGAATGTTCAAGCTTGCCTGTGATAGTTCAAAGCAGTTCTGAAAAGAAGAGAAATATAACTTCTGATCTCCTTAAAGGACACTGGTGCATGTCCAGGGTTCAGCTTGTGTCAGGATCCAAGTACATGATCTGGTGAGGCAACAGCAGGTTATAGCTGATTTATACAACTGAACGGAGATTCAGAATTTTTAAAAATTCATTACTCTCCTTTAAGTGCTGTATAATTGAGTTAATAATACAAAGTAAGATAATAAGTAAGCAGCTTTCTTCACACAACTGAACCCGCACATCATTACTAGAACTGCCTAATTCCCCAAACTTTTTAATAGCCTGATTACAATCCCATGCACTAATGACTCTCAGAGTTTCCCTGGCTTTAGACTTATGATAAATAACCTTCTACACTTTCTCAAGTCATTATAACATCTTCCAGAAAATAAACAGACTTCACATGTAAGAAATCAGCAGGAAAATTCCTCATAAAATGTCAATGTGTTTTTTAAAAAAAGTAATAGTTCATAAAATAGTAAAAACAGAGCTCAAAACTGAGGTGGTTATCCTTCGTGTGTCGTCTTCAGGGTTCTGAACTGTGATAGAAGATCCTTTTCCCCCCCTTAATAAGAATGTGTTTATTCCATGGGCAGAATGCAGTTGATGAACTCCTTAGCTGTTTATTTCCTGGGACTTGAATTGAACCAGATCATATTTGTTCTCCTGTTTCACACCCTTGATTTTTTTTCAAAGGAATTTGAAAATTTTCAAAGGAAGTTGAAATTTTTTTGTTCTTCCTGTCTGTGATGAAAATTATGAAAATGAGGTTTTTTTTCTTCAGTTTCCACCTAAGTCTAAGAAGGCAGCCATGCAGCCACAGCTGGTGGACATGTCAGGAGATGTCTTGGTGACATGCAGATCTGATGGCTGGTTACTAAGATTTCATTGGTAACAGCACGAGTCTCTACACTGCTGGTCAGCAGGTGCTGCAGTAAAGGGTGAACATATAGATGCTTTTTTTGTCATTGTTATTTTTTTTTCCTCTGCAATGAGAAATAGATGTTGTTTGCTTCCACTGGCATATCAGGATCACCTGGCATCCCAGGGAGGAATTTTCCTACACACAGGTCAGCTTTAAGTATTCCTTAATTTTGGTCCTGTTTCTTAAACTGCCATGGGATGCCTGACAGAACAAGGATGAAAGCAGTTATAAGAGTTGCAAAATTGTGGGTGGTGCTTTGCTTTGTTGTGTTGAGTACTTTTGTACTTAGTTCCAAGTTAGATTAGTATTGTACTTTTTGACTGATGCCTGAGAAAATATCACTGTTTGGATGAATAAATACTTTGTTGTCATTTAGCAATGTTAACCATTGCTTAAGTCAAAATGTCTTCATTTTATAATTTTACAAGCCTTTGAATATTTTATAAAGCATTTAATTTCATTTTTGTTGGTACACAAATAAAGAGAATAATGCTTAAAAAAATAATGATTCAGTTTAAGAATTGAGTCTTTCAGTCTAGTTTAGTAATTTCTGTAAGGACTTTGCACCTGTAATGATTTTGAAATTGTCACAAGAAAGCCTTTTAGTGGAAGTGTATTTTATAAAAGATCCATTAGCTCAGTATCTTTGCCTTGGTCAAAAGAAGGGATTTGAGAGTGATAATAGCTCTCAAAAGTATATGCCTTTTTTTACATCAGGTTCTGTTTTAGGGAATTAGGTTTTCAGACACTGGCAGTTTGCTGAACATTTTGATGTTCCTCATCTTTGAAAGTGCCTATTAAACTAGCAGGTGTCAAAATCTGCAGATTCTATTTATTGCCCTTTGCAAAGCACTTATTACTATGGTATTTGGAGACCGTACATGGAGTAAAAAACATCAGGGAAGCTTTCTTGAAGGTGTTGGTGTCACCCGTTATGCTGGCATCTTACAATGTAAAGTGCTGTATAACTGTGGGAAATGGACAGAGGTCATTTAAAAAAAAATCTTTGCAGGAAAATGTAAAATATAGCTACTTAAAACTGAGCAACCCAGGGCTGTAACTGCACCAGATATTGCTGGGGCAATACCCATGCTGTGCCTTGTAGCTGCACCCTATGGCTTAATTTCCTCTGGCCCCAGTTCCTGTCCCTGGCGGGCATCCCTACCTGTTTTGCAGAGTTGAGCATGCCAATACTGGATCCACTTCTCCTTCGAGTGAAAGTAGTACTGGCATTGTCTCCAGCGTGGAGGGGAAGGGTTTGGTTTGTTGCTTGGGGGAATAACCACCTGGCTGGCCCAGGCTGTGCCATGTTCCTCCTCCTGTTCAGTGGCTGGATGCTCTGTGTGAGCACCCAGCTGGGCAAACACAATGTGCAATGGGTGAGCAGCTGGCTCACGAGTCAGGCACCAAGGGTTACTGTGGATGGGGTGACATCAGACCGGGGACCTGTCACTAGTGGTGCCCTGGAGGGCTCCATCCTTGGCCCTGTGCTCTTCAACATCTTCATAAATGACTTGGATGCAGGACTGGAAGAGATACTGAGTAAGTTTGCAGACAATACAAAACTGAGAGGAGCTGTTGATTCCCTGGAGAGGAGGGAGGCCCTGCAGAGAGACGTTGACAGGTTAGAGGACTGGGCAGTCACCAGTCAGATAAGTTCAACAAGGGAAAGTGCCAGATTCTGCACATTCCTGAAGCAAAGTACTTCCCTCTGATGGTTGGCTCATGCAAAAGCCTCATGGACAGGCAGCAACTTCCCAGTACCTAAAGGTGCTGCTTCTGCCCACACCACAGCATCCTGCAGCTTATTTAGGAAAAAAACTCCAAAAAAACAAAATACAAAAATACCCCAGACAAACCCTCCTCCCCCCAAACCACCTCCATAAACAGATGCCTTGGTAAGCAAATGAAGCAAGTTTAATAGCATCAAATGTTAGTGGAAACTCCTGTAAGCATTACTTTATAAATTAAAGGAGTTTGTTTTCTTTTTTCCCCCAACAGAAATGTTGAAGAAAACTCAATTTCTAAATGAAGATTTCCTTTTAAAACTTTACATCTATTTTTGGAATTATTTTAAGGGTTATTGTTAAGAGTTATCAGTAAAATTTTGAAGTTTTTTAGCAACACTGATTTCTGTGTACATTTGTTTTTAACACAGGGAGTATCACGTGTTGGCCCTTCATAAACCTGAATCTGGTGCTTGAAGTTCCTTCCAATTTAGTATTCCTGAGATGACAATAAGCTTGACGCTGATGTTATCTGGATGGATGGTTAAGATACTAAATATTAGATTCTCTTTTAGCTCATCAAACTTTCTATTTCATTCCCACAGTAGAACTGTAGTCCAGTCTGCTGTAGAAATATAAACAGTGCTATAATCCCAGTATAGTGCAGCTTTTCCCTGGAATAATGTCTACTTGACATAGTTCCCTCCCTCCCTCCTTCCCTCCCTATGGGTTGAAAGCAGGTGGATGCTTAGACCCCATAGTCCTGTGTGAAATTGCCTGTGATGATGAAGTGGACCTTTATTCTGTAGTGAAGGCTGATGCTAATCCTTTTTACTCATTAAGAAACTGCCACCAAAGAGCAAACTTATTTCCTTGTGTTTTGACAGAAGATGAACAATTGCATTTGCAGAAGCAATTTGGGAGAGCTTCAAAGCTGTCAGCACAACCAGAGGTGTCTTTCGTTGTGTGTGTTCATGTACAGAAGTTTTGTATTTTGAAGGTTTCAGCTTTTTCCTTCCCAAATATGTCCATGTGATCTGGTAGCTGTGAAAGGATGGACATATACAGAACTGCAAGGAGTGACTGCTAGTCACTGGCCAGACTATTTTTTTTTTTTTTTTTTTGCTAGCTTTAGAGATGAGAAAATTCTCTGTGGATGACAGCAGATTTATCTTCAGGGAAAATGCCTGGGGGGTAGATTCTGATCCCTTGCCGCCTTTTGCCATCTATGGTCTCTTACATCACTGCAAAAAGGAATTCAGAGAACCACCTTTTTCATCTAGTGGCGTTCTGCAGGGCCCAGTGAATGGCTCTGTGTGGGGCTAGTCTGGTTTTCTTCTTAAATACACTGCTTTAGTATGGTGCTGAACACGAAAGAGCTTCACCAGGATTGCTGGGGCTCTTGGTTCAGCTTGGTCTCCCTTGTGTGATACAGGACATCTTTGAGAGACCAGAGGTAATCCTGTCCCTGTCTTTGCTGCAGGTGATGGTGGAGCTGTTTGGGTCATTCAGCTGTCCTAGGGAAGTTCTCAGCAAGTGGCTGTGCACAAGGGAGGGTGGATGTGCTTCGTTTGTAGGTGTGTGTCCACGGTGAGATGTACTTGCTCTGGAGTTGGCATATTTGTGGCAGCAGACAGGGCTGGGGGATGTGATTGATTTAGGCTAAACACAGAGGACGAGGCATAAGGTCCTATTTTTTCATGGTTCTGTGAGTCAGGCTTCTTGGATTTCACTCCTAATCCTGCAAGTGTCCTCTGTGACCACAACCTGCCTGCCTGCACAACGTCTTCATGCCTCAGCCATCCTGTTGATACAAAGGGACTGCAGCTTTTTGCTGTATTGTGGTGATGATAATAAGAGTCAAAATTATTTCGAGATCCCAAGCTGAAAGCACTTTTGTGAAAGTAAGATGCATTATTATGTTTTGTTGAAAAACAAAAAAATTGTTTTTAATTGTGCATTGTTTGAGCAATCACTTTCTTTCAGGAATACAGATAAAGATCACAGCTTTTCACATCACTTGAAAGAGGCAGTTGGTAGCAGTGTAACAACACATACCTTAGAAAATTCAAGCACAGTCATCTCCACAGAAAATACTTCAGATTTTGCCCTTTTATCTTTCCTTTTCAATTCTGCATTTCTTCCTGGCATGCCCTGCAGATAATATCCCTGCCTGAAGACATGCCCCCCTTCCCAGTACCCATATTTTCATTTTCTCACATCAATGGCTGTATATTAAGGAGTGGGTAGTAGAGGGAAAGATATTATTTGACAGCTAATATTGTACATTCTGACTAATATGGTTTGTATATGGAAACAGTAATAGCTGCTGCTGCCGTGGTTTTGTTGCTGCAGGGAAAATACAATAAGTAGGACTTTCAGAGGAAGATCTGGCAATGAAGAAAGGCCTTGGGATTTCATTTGTTCCTCCTGTGCTACCACTAAATCTCCCTTCTCATATTACTAAAATAAAATGTAGATCTAAACAGATCCTTGGCATGCCACCGATGTACCACTCGAAGACAATGTCTGTGGATACTTGTTCCCATTCAAATTCATCTGTACCATCCTTTGTGGAAAAAAGTGACGTGGTGTTTTATACTACCTTCCATTTCAAGTTCTCAAAGCACTCTCCAAAGACATGAGATTGCTCATCTTTATTCTTCCCTGTGGTAAGTTAGCATTATTGTTCTCCTTTAACAGGTGAAGGAGATGGGATGCTCCATAACCACTTTGGGAAGCCAGTAGCAAAATGGAGAAGCATGTTACATTTCTGCCCTTGTTTGCTTTATCCATCGAGCTGTACTTCTGCCTTGCAACCTTAGCAGTGTCTGCCACTGCACATCATTTATTGGTTCCCTTGCTCACAGCTCCATGTTTTCCTTCTTTGCTCTTTGCTTTCGTCAAGGCACTCAAGCATGTCAAGGACTGCAGAGCACGTATTAAGGAGTAAGACTGCAAAGGAATAAGATGCAGCTTCATGGCTTATTGAAATAAAGGAATGCTATTTTTTCTGTGTCCTGGCAGTAAATGAAGGAAACAAGATGGTGGTCTTGCTCCCCTTCCTTTTGCATATGTAGGCTGTGTTCCTCCAGATCTTTGGAGGAAGCTGCTCCCTGGCTTCCAAAGGCGCTTGAATATGTGGTGTGGTAACAGAACATAAATCCTGTATTTTATTACAACTACTTTTCCAGAATCACTGAGGAATATTTGATTAGCCAGAAAGTTCTATGACATTGCCTGGAGATGTCATGAGTGTGTTTATGAACTGGTCACTTTGCTTTTCTCTGCCTGTCCATTGCTGCATGTCTGAAGGTAGGCAGAGAGAGGGCAGTGGGCTTTCTCAGCTGGTTCAGAGCTTGTTGTGCTTATCATGGGTCTCATTTTCCACAGGGATGCTTGTGTTTTTGTGCAGTGCCGAGGTGCTTTTCAGTGAAGCATTTTTGAAGGTGCAGCAAAGGATTGTTCCTTAAGCCTTAAAGTGGTTCTGGTTCAGGCAGGGCTTAACAGGTGTTTTTCTTAACTGAGCGGGCCTGCTACTGCTGGAATGAACTGCAGTATTTGCACATTTAAGGCCAGTTCACATCACAGATTGGAGTCTCTAGAATTTTATGCCAGAACATAGTCTTTCTCCAATCCTGAATGTTACCTGTCTGTTGTTTAGTCTTTCCATAGTCTCTTAACATGACCAATGTCATATCCTCAGTCATGAATCTCTGCATCATCTGAGAAGTACAATATCTCTGACTGCCTTCTCCACTTTCTTGAATCCAGTCATTGGGAAAATCTCACAGTGACCAAATGTATTTGTTTTAGTAAACAAATCTTTCAGCACCTCTGATCTTTTCTCTAGCTGAGGTTTTCCTGATTACCACTTCTATTAGCTGGGTGATGATATGCTGCTCCTTCTGTGGCTCCACCCCAAGTGCAGTTCTTCAGGACTTTTAGGGATTGGAAGTCAGTAGAATAGAGAAGATGTGCTGTAACCTAATTTCTGCCCAAGATAATTAAACCAAATTTTATTTCTCTGACTGCAGTGAAACAAAATGCAGGGAGAGTTTTCAGATCATCTTCAGAAGTCCCAAAGGGTTTTTTTTTTCTGATGATCTCTGTCCAAGGAGGCCTATTTGCTGCCTTCACTTGGGGTTTTCCTTGTTGAGGACTTCTGCTGCTTTCTATCTGCAGTGCACCATCTGGACATTGGCTTCTCTCCTAACTTGCAACATTTGAACCTGGGAAGTCCTTCAGTAGAGGCAGCTGTGATCTGGATAGTTCCCAGCTCTTGCTGACGGGGTCACTTTCGTTGGTTTTTAAAGTTTCACTCTCTGGAAAGGGTTGACTGACTTCACTGACAAGTCTGAAAGATCGCAACCATTGTTTTAGTGTTGTGGCTGATCATTTTCACATGGTACCCTGCTCATCCTTGGATCATTTGCTCCTTCCTATGGCTGGATTGAAGTGTGTCTAATTCAGCCTGGCAGTGCCGAGTGCACCTGAGCAAGGCTTTTACAGCTGTGCCCATTGTGCCTACTCCAAATTTTTGTTCATCCTAGTGTGTAACTTCTCTGTGTGTGACTGTTTGCAGAAGGGTTAACCAGATGCAGGCTTACTCTATTCATACATGAGATTCAGAGGCCCAGATGGTGTGCTTAATTACTCTGGCCAGCCCTGGCACCATCCCACTCCTGAGGGAATTAAATGAGGAATGGTGTGTCAGAGACTGTTCCATTCCTTTCTCCCCAGGGCACTTTGGTGTTACAAGCTCCACAGCACATTAGCCCTAGCTCAAACATCCCCAAGACAAAGTGGCTTTGGGGTGCTGGCTGGCCCTTAGATTCCCAGCTGGGCTTTTACACACTCCGTGTGCCACCAGGGCTGCTCTGGGAGTGCCTCATTACAAGTGACTCCAAGACACCATTTTCTTTGCAGGAGCAGTCAAATTCCAATCCATGAGCTTGGCTGTAATGCTCACAGCTCGTAGAGCCTCAAATGCAACATCAGAACTTGCTCTACAAGGTTTATTTTTAATCCTGTCTCCCTGTCCCTTGGTATCACATGCATGGAAACACATCATCTTGGTGGCTTGCTTGGCAACATACCTGCCTTTGGCCACAACTTAGAGGGCTGCTCCCCTTTTGCTGTCAGGAGGGAAAACTCAAACCACATCCACAGGATGTACAGTCTCTATTTTTGCTTCTTGCATGTGTGTCTCTGCAGAGCGAGGCTGAACATCAGAGGAATGCAGATGCCCCCATGGCAAGGTACGAGCCAGCTCCAGATGGTGCAGCTCAGCCTTTCCCAAGGAGTTATGGCCCGGCTAAAGTGGTTGAGTCCCAAGCTGGGCTCTCACTTGCAGTGCCAGGTCTGGTAACCAGCTGTTAGGAGGGAGCTGGCTGTTCTTCCCTTAGCAGTCCAATGACCAACACATATCTGCCTTGATGTACTTCCCACACTCACTCTTCCCATATCCACTTGGAATTTTAAGTGACAGAAATGCTAGAGAATGAATGTTTTTAGCTGAAACTGGTGCTGTTAGTATTGCATTAAAGATTATCAAGGTACTTGAAGTTTTGAAATCCTGTTTTCAGACTGAGCCTGGGAGGCATTCTGCATTTGGCAAAGATTTGTCATACTTGCTTTCTGGTCCGAAATAAAGCTTTTTCATTTTTTCTTTTCCTTCCTATTCCTATCCTTTCAAATAAGAGCAAAGTTAATTATTTATTCCTGAGAAAAGTAAAAGAGGAGGGTATGTCTTTTAGGTGGTGATGGTTTTCTTAAGCTGTTTTTCGGCAGTAATGGCAGATGTTTGAAAGTTGTGATTTAAGGCAGTAATGCTCCTCACTGGAGAATGATGTGTGGCCTTTTTCCAAAGGAAATTTGGTTTGATTTTACCACACTATTAGCACTGAAAATCACGTACTAAGCCTGTACTGTGGAGTGTTTTTCCTGGGCTTAAGTGTGCATCTCAGAAATGAGGCACTGTACGTGAGTGAATTAACTTCACTCTGCAGTCAACTGGGTGGGCCTCAAAAGAGCTTTAAAAGCACAGGCTGTTTTTCATGTGGCTTGAAAAACTTAAAGTAAGAAAAGTGTGTCCCACAGTGCTTGCTTGCTATTCCACCAGTCAAAATCCCCTTGTTGCCTGAGGAAATGCACTCAGCTATAGAAATCAAGAGGGCATGAGTCCTTTTTCCAGGTCTGTACTTCACAACTCCTATTTAGTGTGTCTGACTGGTGCTGAGCAAGCTGGAGTTTGAGAGATGCAGTTTGTTATGGAAATAGTCGCCACTGGGGAACCACACAGGGCCTTGATCCAATGGTGACTGACTTTTATTTGACCACTTTAAGAGGTTTTGAAAAATCCCACGCTGAATGTGTAGAGCAGAGATTTTAGTAGGAGAATTAACACAGCCCCTGGAGGATGGTTGTTCTCCTCAGCAGTGCCTCAACTGAGGTCAGATGCAGATTCAAGTCCCAATCTCCTCAGAAACTACCACTAACAAGTCTGCACACTACTCAAAATTTGGTGAGAGCACCATTCTGGTGTTTAGCCAACTAGTTTCTCTATTTTTGGATGCTTTATGTCCTTGTGGCTTTGAGAGTAGCTCTTTTGATGTCTTGCTTCTTTCTTATAAAGTGACCAGTTATAGACACTAAAAAAGTAAATGGAGAAACCCATATTGCATTTGAGTGTGAATGCCAGTGGTGTCTTGAGCCACACATGCACTCATGTCTTTGGTCCACACCTGCCCTGGGGGGGGTCTCCTGGTTTGCTGTAAGGACATGAGAGAGGGATGCTTTTCAATGGGATTGTCTGAGCTGTAGGGCACAATTGCAGAGCCTTGGGTGTGAGTGGAGAAGGGGGACGTGTCACTTCAGGCACAGGCTCCTGGCTTTGTTCTCTGCAGGCTGGTCGGCTGGATGCCGCTGCACCCTGGGTGGGACAGGCAGGGTGGCTGTGAGGGGTGTGTAAAAGCCAGCAGCCTCCTTCCTTGTCACAGAGAGCCTGGCAGCCTTTTGCTGCCAGCCCTGGAAGGCGATAATCATGAGAGGGATAATGGCGTGTTTCGGGTTAATAGATCCTGACAGCCTAATTTCCCCTGGTGAAAATAAAAGGGAATAAATCTTACAAATACTGTAAAATCAATAGCTAGCAGTGAAGGGGATGACAACAAGGTGCTATATCCACAGTACTTTTTTTTTGGTGAATTGTTCATTTCACTTTCATGTGGATGGGTTCCCTGTGGCTTTGCTAGAGCCATGTAATCCTCCATTCTCCTTTCTGTCATGCCTATCTCTTCAGTGCTTGCGGTTTACTTGCCTCTAAGTAAAGAATCTTAGACCTTGAGCTCTCCTGGAGAGGAATGCTGCCTTGCTGGGGGAAGATCCACAGTGCATCTCACATCTGTTCTTCCTTCTCATTGTCATGCACAGCTAACCTGGTTACAGGTCTTTATCTGTAAATAGTTAACCATATCCTGATCTTCCAAAATAACCTGGCCATGGGAGCCTTTGCTCACTGCTCTATGGCTGTGCTCTCCGGAAGACTACAACCTCTGTAATGCTATTGACCTGAAATATTGATGGACTTACCACTGGATTTTTTTGCATTCCCAAGGTCAAGGTTTTGAATTTGTGCACTGAGCAGCCAGAATCTTCTCCAGATAAATCTGCAAATCCACTGAGGATAGTCTGCAATGAGTTGGGATTGGCAACATTACAAAAATAGAAGATCATGAAATAGGAAGCAGTAGAACAGAGCTGTGGGATTCTTGCTGGTACACACTACACAGGCAGAGGACAAATGTCTCTCTGCACAGGGTAAGCTTGAGGAGGATCTCAAGCTCCAACCTTGAGGGGCTCCTGGCTCCTTGGGCGGGCAGGAGCGTGGACTGAGCAGTCCTCCCATAGCAATCTTGAGGAAAAAGGCTTGGGATAGAGTGTTTTCTTGCAATTTGATTCCTTGTGAATGAAGATTAGTGGGATGAATGGTCTCTGTTCTGTGCTCTTGTGGAGGCTACTTTAAAGCCAAGGTGAAGGAACTACATGTTTCCCAATTTTCAAATACTAAAGATTATTTAGGTTGGTAAAAACTGTGGGAAAAAGTTAGTCTCCTCTTAGAGATAAGAATCACATAACAAGGATTTAAGAGAAGCCTGTGTGAGTGGTTAATCCAGCCTCTCAATTATAGGGCTTTGGCTCTTTGCTGTCGAAGTGTTTACTGTTGAGTTTTGCTTAAAGTTATGTCCTTCCTTAAAAGGAAAGAAAATTCTCACTTTCTTTGCCTTGTGAATGCAGACACTTTTGGGCAAAGCCAGGTGAACTCTTCGTCAGCCTGTTCCGGTTTCCCACTTCCTCACTGCTGAAGGACACTCAGAGGCAATCAGCTTCTCTTATGTCAGGGCACTGTCCAGGTGAGGGCACTGCCTTGATCTCAAACTCCTGCCTCTTAAACAGGCTTCCTTTGTGATGTTGAACTTGCTATGTCTTAACTCCACTAGTTCTTCAGTCAAATGGCTCTTTGCTTCTGTTTCCCTTTTGTGTCTCTTTATCATGTAGTTTCTAGACTGTTCAGGCTTACTGTTGTCACTCTCTATGTATGTGATATCCTCTGATATCCCTGTATCAGGGATATATAAGAGGATATCCCTATTCAATGATATCCTCTGCTTTGCTGGCATTTCTGTTATTACGTGAAGAACAAAAGTACTGGTGGGAGAAGCCTTGTGAGGGTTTTTCCACTGACAGGTGATGTTCCTTTTGAGATTTTCTTCCCTTGCCACCTGTTCTGTTATCTTCTCTCTTCCCCTTTTTATTTGCCATTTATAGTGCTGATGACTTGGTTCTTTGTGTTTTCCTCTCTTGTTACTGTCCAGGGACTGTAGGGACACTTTGTATAAAGTAACTTAAACTGAAATGTATTTTTAAGACGCAGAGGTATCACTCTTGGTGTTACATCATGCACACAGAGAATAAAATTGCTTACAGAAAGGGCTGGTCATTTGCTGCTTGCCGTGGGCTCTTCCTCCCCTGAGAACAAAAGGGAATCTCCATTCCTCTTCTACCATTAGGAATTCTGCTGATTTCAAGTGGTACCAAATGAAGAGCAACATTAATGAATTTATGCATGGAAGTCTAATTTAAATTGTACAGGTAGTTATGTTTCCTCCTTGTACTTTTTGGTGCAAAAAAAATCAAGAAATGGATGCATTAGAGTTCTACCTCTCAATTGTGGAAGGTAAACAAAAATCAATATGCTGTAGGCAGTCTTTGTTTACAGACAAGAGTCAGATATCAGGCTGGGCAGAGAATGCCCTAGTAACTTCTAGTCATAGTGCCTATTTTCCTCTGTTGGAGAACTGATTAAATAATCATAATATTTAACAAAAATGATAATAGGCGTCTCACAAGTAGGTTTTTTTTCAGTCAAAGTTTACAACACTCCCTTCTTACTGATATATTCCTACTGATATATGTGTTAGAAGATAGAGAAGCTCATGACAGTAAGATACTTTTCAAATGTCCTTCAGCAAATAATCGGTGCCAGCCCTTGGAAGTGGGATCACTGGTGATGTACTTCAGTGGTTAGAGATGGTTTTGTGCAGGAAGGATCTACTGGGTGGGAAAATGAATCTGTACTCATGAAGGCACAGAAGCACTTGGCGTCCTTGGGAGAGCTGGAGCCCCTTTTTTCTGTGCAGACCATGGAAAATGAAAATGTTATCCTTGTGCCGAAGGATTTTTCATGTCAGCGGAAGTGGCAGAAGGAAAAATAGAGGTACATAATTGGAAGTTGACCTCTTGACTTTCCACGTCTCTGTGAGATGTATGCAGGTGAACACAAAGTGTGCACTGCTGATGATCATCCATGAGTTGTGTTCCAGGAATAAAGCCTCCCTGCATGTATCTGGCTTTAACTCATGGAGAGAGAGCTGAAGTAGGTGCTTTTGATAAAATTGACTTGTAGGACTGAACCTTCCTTTCTGCTTTGGGGTTCTGTACCCCAGGCACACCAGGCTGGCATGTCAGGAGGTGGCTGCTAGTGCTGTAACTTGTATAAGGTATCATGAGGCACAACAGAGGTCATGACTGTGCAGCAAATGTATGGGAAGCTGGGGCCGTGAAGGGACAGCTTGGGGGAAAATGGGATAGTGTGTCTCACGCTTGCTCTCTGAGACTTGGCAGGTGTATGGAAGTCATTTGTCTTGAGTCATTCATCAGGTCAGTGACGGAGCCAGAAATAGAATCCAGGTCTTCTGATTGCTAGAGTGACCATCATATCTCCAAAACCATATTGCCTCTCAAAAGTTGTTTCAAAAGTAAGCAAAGTGCCAAGGGATCTTTCAATTTCCTACCCAGACAGCTCTTTGATGTGGCCAGGCAGGTGCTCTTGAATCATGGCTGTATATTCAAAATCTGTGGCAGGTCCATTTTGAATAAGAGTTAAAAATGAGTTTTTCATATGATGAGGATCTTTTGCCATGGCAGGCTGAGGCAGGACTGTGATGCTAGAGATAAAATGAGTTATCTCTTTGCACTGCAACTTTCAAGGTGACCTTCAAGTTAAAAAAACCCACCTTGAATGTAAATCAGGAAGCCTTATATATTCGTTTATGATTTAGGAAATGCAGTTTAAATATGTGCTTTATAGACACCTAGGAGAGAACCTCTAGGAGCCTTCAGCTGGTGTTGTGACTCATATATTCTTCAGCATAATGATGTAAAATCATGCAGACCTCACTGGTGTGGAAATCAAGCCTTGGGAGGATTTTTTAAGCAAGAACCTGAGCCTAAGTCCTCTGAATTCAATCCTCTGTGGTTTCAGACCCTGTGTGCCTTTTTCCTTCTCCTCACCCTAATGTTGTGTTCTTCAGCTGTGACCTGTGTCTTGCTGTGGAGCTCTGGCAATTTGTTCAGGTTGTGTGCTAGCCATGTTCCTCTTCCAAGATGACTGCATTCATAAAACATTTTTTCTCTGGCATGATGCTTCTCCTACAGCATCTTTCCCTTTTAGGCCTCCCATACATTCTCAGGGAAACCTGGCTGCAGGTGAGTGCTAGTTAAGGCATGAATAATCATGGTTGCAATTTCAAGGGTCTTGTAGCTTTGCCATACTGATGGGTGCAACAGTGGAAAGCGGGCACCATGAACGTGCCAGTACAGGCAAAGCAATATAGAAAGTGTTGATTTTTCTTTCAGCGGTGAATATTGTGCTCAGCAACATTTTCACATCAGCTGTGGGGTGTTCAGTGCTGCCTGGTATTGACTGCATCCATTGCGAGGCAGCAGAGGCTGAGCACAGCCTGCAGGCACCCTCCTGCCATGCTACATCTTATCTGGGGCTGGTAGGGGTGGGGCAAAACCTGTCCAGTTCAGTTCTCCTCTGCTGCATCCTGTGCATCCACAAAACACTGGGCATTTAAAGATTTTTGGCTTGGGACGACTTCTATGCTATTTCTAAACCCCCTCAGGATTTGGGGGATGTGTATGAAATGCTTTTTGTACGTGTGCCATTCTATTACTATTTTATTTTCTAAAAGAAGGTAAACTTGAAGTTGGGGCTGCAATCAAAACAAAAACCATAAAGAAGTCCTAAAGTGCCAACAGAATTTGAAACAATGCTTCTGGGATGGGACATCTATTCTGGTGCTGTCAGGCCTGTGCACTCCCTTGAGTGGGATCTCATGTCTCATTGCCTTTTGCTGACTTGAACCCTTTTTTCCTATTTACATCTTAAATTAATATTTGTCTTGATTTGGCATTTATTGACTGTTTAATATTTAAACACACTTAATAATTCCTGAAATGAAACCATTTTCATGTAAATATGGGACTTCTAGTCTCAGCAAGGGCAGGCATCAGCAGTAAAAAGACAAAAAGCTCAAAGTAGAGACAGCATTAGTATAGAAACCACAGTTCCCTGTCTCAGTAAACATGTGAATTTGTCTCTGCACTGGCAGCAGCAGGGCAAAGGCTCCTCTTGGAATGCAGTTCTTCACTCAGCTCTGGTGTCAGTGGGCTGGTTACAGTCCTGACACCACCTCCTTGACTAGGGCAGCCAGGAGGACAGGCAGGGATGGGTCCCTCTCACTCTGTTCCTGTCCCTGGGGACATCGGGTGCCATCTCTGCCTGGGCACCAGGGGTGCCCCCTCTGCAGGAGTGTGGTAGAAAGTGATGATGACATGACCTCTTGCATGGCAGATTTTGTCACTTCACAGTCTCCTCACAGACTGCACTTTCTGACCTGGCACTCTGTTTCCTTCAACTCTCCCCAAGCTGTTATTTATCCCTCACTGTCAGGAGCCATCTCTCTGCTCTTCTCCGTTTGGGTAAAGCTTTACCTGAAGGCAAATTCTTTGAGCCCCCGTGTTCTTGCCACTGCTGATGCTTCCAGCATGGAATTTCTAGCCTCTCCCTCTCCCTACAAACGTGGGATGTCCAGAGAACTCTCTTATGCCGAAGTTCCTCCTCAATTTACTAGTGTAATCCTGAGAAGGTTTAAAACAAAACAACAACAAACACACAAAAAATATTCTGTAGAACTATTCCACCTGTACTAAGTTTGTTCTGTGTCACGAAATTTACTTACTACACATCTCAAATTTACTTAATTTGAGAGATTCTCAAATTCAGTGTAAGTACCAGAGAGCTCCTCTATATAAAGACATAGAAATAACTTTCCATCAGGAAGCAGCTCTGACCTGTACTGCCACAGTGTACCCAAGTGGTCATCACCTTTGTTTTCCACTTATGCTTTCCAATGTACTCAGTGAATTCAAGTGTTTGGTTGTGCATGTTAGGAATCAAGATGTGCAGTTGGGCCACTTTCAGGCCTCTGGGGTGAAGGCAAAGAGCTCAATATAAAAATAATTGGATATGGTCCCATTTATCTAAACAGTGGGATTGGGAGTTCCTCATAGCTGCTTGCAGTGAGAACTTTCTTGGTGTTTCAACTGTCTGTCAGGGTAGGGCTTGAGCAGATGTTATTTCCCAACTTGTTCCTGTTTCCTTGGACAATAAACCTAAGCAGATGGGAATGACAGAGCTGCAGTGGTTTCCCCACTTAAGTGGACCCCAGGACATGGAGGTGTGCTGCAAGAATGCTCCTTCCCTTCAGTGAAGATGAAGTCAGAGAGAACTAATTCAAATATGGTATTCTACCTTTTTTTTTTTTTTTTATAGCTACTAGGGATTATTTTAAGAGCAACATGTGTCCTTGCTCAAATCCAGTGACGAGTGTTTTCCACCTGGTGAATGCTTTCCCTTCACGGAATCTATTGCTCCTCTTGGCTATTTGGTGGAGCCTAATAAGCCCTATTCTGAGAGCTATTTATCTATGTCCTGATGCTGGGAACACTGACAGTCAGACTGGAGAGCGTGTGCTCTGCATGCTGAGCCATGTGCTGAAACAGCACGCTGCAAAATATACATCCTATCATCTGTGCAAGCACACAGTGAGCCTACATAGAAGAAAGGATGGGGAAAAGCCCACAGGATAATAATCAATTGTTTAGCAGCCAACACTCAAGAAACTCTGTGGCTTATCTAAGAGCAAAGAGCGAGAAACTCTTTCTGCTCTGAGAGAAACTGTGGTTGTGATAATGGTGATGTTATTGGTGGTTAATGTTTCAGACTATTCAGAGCAACAAGGAAACTTCTATTAGTTTTGGAGTTCATATGACTAAATACAAACTTTAAAATAAAAAAAATATCCTTGGAGGTTTTGGAGAAGTTTAGATTATGAACTTGAAGCTAAATTTTAGAGGTTCAAATCCCTGTGCATTTAAAAGGGTCTGAAACTTGAAATGAACCTTGTAGCTTTGAAGTACCTTACACATTTATTGTTTTTTTCCCTCCTCCATTTTTCACTCCCTGTGATCCACCAGTAATCTCCAAAAGTCCAATCCAGTATCAATTGGAAGCAATATAAATTTCTAGTGATGTCAAAATATAATTGGTTAATCTTGTTAATGATTGCTGAGGATTTTTTGTATTTTTCCATCGTTTGGGCATTGTGACAAACCTGTCCTGTACCCTTGGTGTTTTGTATTAAATAGGGAGTAGACCAGTTGTGATGGTCTCTGTTGCATACATAGACTTTGTAAGCCTTAATATTGTTACAAGGAATAGAATTTTTATATTTTTAGCTTATGCCATTTAAAATTCTTTAAGACAATACTGACCTCTCTATTGGTCTGATAGGTTATAACTGCAATATCTGGACAGCCACATACTGAACTTAGATATGTGGCAACTGCAACCTCTGTGACATTGTTTTTCACTCAAACCTGCCATGACTGGGGAATCTCTGGTGTGCATACTAGTGAGTGACTTGCATGCTAAGTATCTTTTGGGCATGGAAAGGCTGGACATGCAGGGAAAGAGGGAAAAATGGAACAAGGCTGGATTTTAGCTTTCTTTGTCAATTGTGCCACTAGGGCTTTGTGGCTGCTTTTTTCATGGTTGAAAATGCCAAAGCAACACCAATGAGTGGCACCTCTTGGTCCCATTCTCCTCTCTGGCAGTTATGAGGGCCTGTGTGGGGGCCAGTGGAGCTCCCTTCCTAAGCAGGGGATTCAGCCCTGGACTAGAGGCTCCCCACATGTGCCTTGTTCATGCTGGGGGCTGGCACTGAGGAAGGAGACAAAGGGACTGGTAGCAACAGCTTCGGCATCGTTAACAAACCTAGTGTGCTGGGGGAGTTCTGCAAAGCTTGACAGCTTAATTAATGTGAATTGGTTGTTTTCACAGGCCTGAATCTTGTGAACTGTCCCATCTGCCTTTGCTCAGTTTCCATAGGCTGAGCCATTGTGATTTCAAACCTGTTCCTGTGCAGAGATATCCGTACTGTCCCTTCCTTTGACTCCTCTGGAACATAATCATTTCCAGGAGTCCTAGGTCTTCAGGGCCAGTTCTGGTCCTCACAAAATATACCTTGTAAACCCATCCTTTCCCACGTCTTCAGCTCTATGATTGTTCCAGCTGATGGCTTATTGACCTGGGACATTTGAAATACAAGATGCGCTGTCTGAAGGATTCCAAGTCAGTTATCCTTCAGCTCACACATCACCAGACATGTGACAAAATCAATAAAGTACTGAAAACATTTCTCTGCTTAGCTATTTTGTTCTGTTGGCATGGTCCTTGTGTTTGGGGTTCTCTTGTAAGACCAGGATCCTTCTTGCTTTTCTGTACATGACCTCTCCTCTATAATGGAGTATCTGTGGCATCTTCTAAGAGGATGATGAGTGAAATTTGCCTTTAAAACTTGCTATCCTACTTGACAGTAACATCTTGGCCAGCATGGTTGACTGATCACACTGCCTCACCGGCTTCTGTTTAATTACCAGCTTATCAAAGTGGATGTTTTTTCCTGATCTGACTGTCATTTTGGCTCAAATTGTTTCTTCTAGCAGAAAATTATCAAGGTTTAATGGTTCTTTTTTTCAGTCCAGTCCTGCCAGCCTTACAATTTCATTTAAAGACAGACATCTAAGAAGAGGCAAGCAAGCTTCTTGCACAAAAGCTGTTTGGAGTTTGAAAGCAAATCTCCAGTATCAAGCAGTGTTCTGAGACAGAGGAAGCAGATACCACTGCTGCTGTTAATAAGATAAAAAAACCAATTCAGAATGGCCACAGCAGTCAGAATTAGTCTGGAGGCCTAGGGGGAGTTGCTGTGTGAGATATTTTCTCTTTTTTACGGTCAGCTACAATGTGGGTTATGTTAGGAAAGTGACAGATCAGTATGCCTTCCAGCATTATTCTCCTGTCCTATTTTATTGGAATTTTAGTCAGTGATGGCTAATGAAATTAAGCTCTGACCCTCTTCTTTGCAGCAGTCCAACTGAGCATTGCAGTGGTTAATGTGATGGGATGTAACAGGAGAAATAAATTCCCTAAGTTGCTGATGGCTGCCAGAGTGCCCCAAGCACCTCAAACCCAGTGTGTGGCTGGGTGCTCTCATTTCTTCAGGGACAGCTGTCTTCATTCATTGGCTGCTTTGTATCTGATGAAAGAAAGAGGTTCTCAAAGAATGCACCTCAAATAGGCCATGAGATTTGAGGCAATTTTTTTACTTCAGGGCCTTCTTTGGGCCATGAGGAGTCAAAAAATAACAGCAGGCAGGGTTAGTAGAACAGCCAACCTTTGTTCTACATTTTTAGGGGCAANTTCTGGTGCTCTCTGACACATAAAGAGCTTTACCCTAGAACTGTGTCTGTCCATCTTAATGCTAAGTCAGCAGGATATGATGTTACAGAGAAGCATTTTCTGCTCCTCCTTGGACTGCAACTGTGGAAAGAACAAGCAGATAATCTCTCTTGCTAGTACCCTGCATTTCCATAATTTCTTCTTCTGTTGTGTGGTGGCTTTGGTATGGGCTTTACATTCCCAGACACTGAGCTCTGTGCTTTACTTCTGAATGAGGACAGCAGAGGCAACAGAAGTGCATATTTCTGTCTCCCACCAGTGCACCTGCATCCTTNGGGGGCTGGCACTGAGGAAGGAGACAAAGGGACTGGTAGCAACAGCTTCGGCATCGTTAACAAACCTAGTGTGCTGGGGGAGTTCTGCAAAGCTTGACAGCTTAATTAATGTGAATTGGTTGTTTTCACAGGCCTGAATCTTGTGAACTGTCCCATCTGCCTTTGCTCAGTTTCCATAGGCTGAGCCATTGTGATTTCAAACCTGTTCCTGTGCAGAGATATCCGTACTGTCCCTTCCTTTGACTCCTCTGGAACATAATCATTTCCAGGAGTCCTAGGTCTTCAGGGCCAGTTCTGGTCCTCACAAAATATACCTTGTAAACCCATCCTTTCCCACGTCTTCAGCTCTATGATTGTTCCAGCTGATGGCTTATTGACCTGGGACATTTGAAATACAAGATGCGCTGTCTGAAGGATTCCAAGTCAGTTATCCTTCAGCTCACACATCACCAGACATGTGACAAAATCAATAAAGTACTGAAAACATTTCTCTGCTTAGCTATTTTGTTCTGTTGGCATGGTCCTTGTGTTTGGGGTTCTCTTGTAAGACCAGGATCCTTCTTGCTTTTCTGTACATGACCTCTCCTCTATAATGGAGTATCTGTGGCATCTTCTAAGAGGATGATGAGTGAAATTTGCCTTTAAAACTTGCTATCCTACTTGACAGTAACATCTTGGCCAGCATGGTTGACTGATCACACTGCCTCACCGGCTTCTGTTTAATTACCAGCTTATCAAAGTGGATGTTTTTTCCTGATCTGACTGTCATTTTGGCTCAAATTGTTTCTTCTAGCAGAAAATTATCAAGGTTTAATGGTTCTTTTTTTCAGTCCAGTCCTGCCAGCCTTACAATTTCATTTAAAGACAGACATCTAAGAAGAGGCAAGCAAGCTTCTTGCACAAAAGCTGTTTGGAGTTTGAAAGCAAATCTCCAGTATCAAGCAGTGTTCTGAGACAGAGGAAGCAGATACCACTGCTGCTGTTAATAAGATAAAAAAACCAATTCAGAATGGCCACAGCAGTCAGAATTAGTCTGGAGGCCTAGGGGGAGTTGCTGTGTGAGATATTTTCTCTTTTTTACGGTCAGCTACAATGTGGGTTATGTTAGGAAAGTGACAGATCAGTATGCCTTCCAGCATTATTCTCCTGTCCTATTTTATTGGAATTTTAGTCAGTGATGGCTAATGAAATTAAGCTCTGACCCTCTTCTTTGCAGCAGTCCAACTGAGCATTGCAGTGGTTAATGTGATGGGATGTAACAGGAGAAATAAATTCCCTAAGTTGCTGATGGCTGCCAGAGTGCCCCAAGCACCTCAAACCCAGTGTGTGGCTGGGTGCTCTCATTTCTTCAGGGACAGCTGTCTTCATTCATTGGCTGCTTTGTATCTGATGAAAGAAAGAGGTTCTCAAAGAATGCACCTCAAATAGGCCATGAGATTTGAGGCAATTTTTTTACTTCAGGGCCTTCTTTGGGCCATGAGGAGTCAAAAAATAACAGCAGGCAGGGTTAGTAGAACAGCCAACCTTTGTTCTACATTTTTAGGGGCAAAAAGGAGGCCATTGCCCTTAACCTTATCTCCCATTCCTAGCCAGGGTTTTTTTTTTTTTTAACTCTTAGCATCTTCACTGTGCATTTGTCACAGCATTATCTTTCTCATGCTGCTTTTTGCTCAGAGCCAATGAAATAAAAGAAAAAAGAAGTTTTAATTTCTAGCCAGAGGGGAAATGTTATCTCTAAGATGAATGTAGAGGATATAAAAATGTGANGATAAAAGGTGAGAAGTTAGTAGTTTGGTTTTCAGACCTGGTTTTATTATGTGGTAGTGTTGGTGTCACATGAGTGCACTGTTTTGTGTTTATGTATTGTATTATTTATTTCCTGTGGCATTTCAGTCTGTTGTGAAACTGCTAACTCCTTTTTCACAGCTGACCAAAAAGTCATTGAAGGGAACAACTTTCATTTTACTTTCATTTTACGTTGAGATTATTTGGATTCTTGCTGGTGACCCCAAATGAAAGGCTTACTGTCCCATTGCCACTGACCTGACCCATGCAGCTGCTCATTCCTACGTCACCTCCATGGCTACATAAAGGTTCTCTGGGTGGAAGGTGATGCTGTGGATGTAGAACAGAGTGAAAA
>WAAG01042401.1:44346-63213 GCA_013390105.1 Tichodroma muraria | reverse complement strand
CCCTCTTTTAATCCACCTTAAAAGGCTGAAAAAGAGCTTGGGGTATGCTTTAATTAATGTGTCTTCTCAGTGCAGGGACAGTTCTGTTTAAAAGTCATTAAGATTTATTGTCCTTACCTTGAATAATTGCTGTGCTGTCCATATCTGCATATGCTTTCATGTTTTAGGGAAGAGAAACAATATTTTATGTTCAGGAAAAGGTTTTACTTGTCTTTCAGTTCAAAGAGATATTGTGCTTTTGATGAAAAGGGTGCTGTGGCTTTCAGAACATGTACTGACACTTAAGGAGAGACAGAGAAAAAAGTAAATGGAGGCCTTTGTGATTTAAAATTGGCAAAGCTATTTATTCAAAGTAGGAACTAGATCAAGCCTTCATCCATTCATTAAACTTAAAACTTTTATATTGAATGGCATCAATATGCACTCCTCAAAGGCCATTCCTTTTCCTTTTCTGCCTTCATTTTACTGTTTGGCAGTGGTAATGCAATCCAGGAATTTGTTAGCTTCTGGTATCTTCCCTGGGTCATCATTTGCTTTCAGGTGAGCTGTCAGACTCTGCACCATACGAAATGTCCTCAAGTACTCGAGATTTTTAAATAGGACGGAAGGCTGATAGTCTCCACTGGGATCTAAAGTTGAGGGGAATACTGTGGGTCTTTTGGGGAGACCAGGGAAGAGACAGGTCGTACCTTGTGCCTCACGGCCGTGAGGCTGAGAAATATTGAATGTGTGAGAGCTCATGATCTGAGGTCAGATGTGCAAGTTGTTTTCTTTTTAATTTTCCCTTTGCTTAATAAATGTTGTTTTTTTTTTTACTCTTGGTTGGTGTGACTGGTCTGAGACCATGTTCTACACCTGACTAGAGGAGCGTATGCACATATCCCATAGTCCAAGCAAGGCCCAGAGCTGTGTTTGTAGAGGCAGATGGCTCAGTCCACACTAGCTTAGCTAATTCTATTCCAGCTCAGGGCATTTGAGGTAGGAAAAGAAGTGGAATAAAGTTTAAGAAGTATCTTTATGTTTCGCCATTTTTTATAGATTTTTGTTTTAGTGTTTCTTTCCCCTGTGAGCTGAAATAAAAGATTATATAAATATAAGATCTTTAGCTGAAAGCCGCCTTCTCTGTCTCATGAAGCATTCTATCCCAATTTCAATTACTTCATATGTGCAGGTGAGGTGATTGGAGACTTCTAAGAGATTCCACTCACTTTGTAAAAGAAAAATCATAGCCTATATACTTAAAAAAAGGTGTGAAGCAAATAATTGCTCACAATTGCTCCATACTGAAATTCCTGTAAATCTACTGTAAATCACATTGGCTTTTTTCAAAAGCAAGCAGGGAATATAAACAAAATACTTCGGTGTACTAAAAGCACAAAATTTGGAATTTATTTTGCACTGACTGACAATAATAATTTAAATGGCTTTACAACATGCACAGAGATAATTTTATGTTCAATTACTGCTCTGCTAGGAGCTTCTGTTTAGAATCACAAACTTTTATAAGAAACTTCTTTTCTGTAAATCCCTATCTTTAGACTGCTCTCTTTGCCAAAGAATCAAGTGAGAATATCTGCAATGGTAGCCGCTAAGTGTCTTGTATGAAGGCATGGAACAGGCAGGGCAAGACCCTTCTCAATGAACAAGGCATTGGTAGGATGCTGGTGAGGTACAGGGGTCTCATCTTCCACTTTGGAAGCACTCTCACTGCAGAGGAAAATCCCACGCACCTGCATAGTTTAAAGTCACTAAAAACTGAAAACTGTAAGCAAAAATTAATTCTTGTTCCTCGGAATATTTCTGCTGTCTTGTAATTGCACTTTCTTGAATTGCTTGGATAATGACATTTTATCAAAAATCTTTTGTTACACGGTGAGGAATTCTGTGAAATTAAAGAGCTGGTGACAGTGTGGTTTCTATCATAACAGTGTTGAAAAATCAGTTGAAAATTTGCTAAGAATTTCCTTTGACAAAGCATGTACTTGTTCATATTTGCAGATGTATATGCTGAAAGAATGAGTATGCTTATGCTCAGTTATTTAAATACTACCTGAATAGAGATAAATTTAAACATTTTTAAAGTTAAACATGCTTCTTGCTTTGCTGAATCAAGCATGTTACACATAAGTAGTTGGAAGTCAATGGGGGAATTCAGTGGAAGTTATTTATGTGTGGTGCTTTATTTTTTTCTGTTTGTAAGATTCTGTATTAGCCTTAATTCCAAAGATCACTAGAGGGGGAAAGAAAAATAACAAGAAATAAGAGACTACTTTACACCTTCATGCACCTGGTGAACCTCACTGGCAAAATATTAATTTTCTTTTGAAAGAAAATAATAATATGAATAAAAATCTTCAGAGCATTTTATTTTAGAAACTTGATAGTATTCTTTGTTTTTTAACCTTAACCTTTTTTGTTTTATAATGTGCTGGTAGGACTGCATAGAGAAGGATTTTTATTAGTAATAAAATACTCAGCTATTTGGCATTATGCACAAAATATGTGGATATATTTTTTTTTTAAGATATATATTCTTTCTTATTATTTGTCTTACAAATATTACATAAGTCTGCATTTAAATACATGCAAATGAGGATTTTTTTCTATTCTGGTACAGATACCTCTATAGGTATTTCTGTCATTGTTGCCCATCTCCCCCGGACTGCTGTTTTTGCCAGGATTTCCCTGGATACACGGCCTATGTATGTGTAGCTGACACGGGACAAGAGATACAGGAAGAAAAAAACTATGAGGCAAAATAATTGCATTCTTCAACACTGACCTGGGGAAAGGCCTCTTGAAGTGAACCAGATTGTGAAAAAAAAGTTTAAAACCACAAAGAGGATTGTAGCTTACCTAATAGATCAGGATACCTGTACTCATTTTGACCACTTGAATCAGCTTGTTATGGTCTGAGGTCCAAATCTGCTGAGTGATTATGGGATTTGCAGTTCTTGTTTTAAATCTGTGACTTCACTGACGCCAAGGTGTATTTACAGTTTGTTGCTTTAAGTCTGGCATGACTTTAGTTTGTGAGCGCTTTTGCCACATTTTGCCTTTTGTGGGGAAGACAGAAACATGTACAGGCAGGGTAGTTTGCCGCTCTGCAGGAAAGCATATGGATTGCCTTGCCCCTAGGATGGAGAGGCCAGCAAGAGCCTGTTTTGCCCAGCACTCACTGAAAATTGATTTATTTGTAAACAAAAATGCAAACCTGTTCCTTCAATTGCTTCTAGGGAACAAAAGGAAAGGTATTGTAAGAAAACTTTTTTCTAGACTTTGCTGGCTATTTCAGATTTCCATTAAAGTTGTAGAATCAGGTTGTTTTTGTCACTACATCTAAAATTCACCATTTTTATTTTTCTGTGGATCTGGAACAATGTATTTTGTCTACACATCAGTATACTGCTAATGACTTTTTTTTCAGAATGAATGTTGCTTTGTCATATTTGATGTATTTACACTTGATAAGAATATGTGGCGAATAAAATTTCATGAGATGCTGGAATATAAACTTTTCACTTTAAAGTACTTGATGTTTTGGCTGTCTGTGTTAGCCTGGCTTCTTGTTCCCATGAAGCAATCTCACTTAGAGGAAATAAGCAAGTGAGAGTTCTTGGGTTTTGGAGCTGATTCAGTTTTGCTAGAATAAGAATTAGAGGTAAAATTAAAGCGAGCAATAACAACAACAAAAAAGGAAACAATTGAAAAAAGCACAGAAGTTCTACTGCTGATGAGATGTAGATACTCTTTACTGGGAGAAGTGGCAGCTGAATGAAATGCAGAATCTGTGCTGGGAGGCAGAGCCATCTGAGTTGATGTTTAAGCTTTAAGTTGGAGTATTTTAACAATCATTACCTAGTTCCTTTAGAAATTGCCTTAGCAACTCAATGTGAACTATTGAATACTGCCATATCCATACAGAGGCCTTGCTTGGAATACCCTTTCACTTCTCCAGTACAGTACTTTGACTTGAAGGAAACTTATTTTCTATGAATATTTATAGCCTGTTCTTTTACAAGAAGTTTTATTGATTTGATTAGTGCTCCCACAGAACACAGATGAAAAGGAACCACTGAAAGGAGATCAACCTCTGTCTTGTCAGTTCTTGAATATTGCACACTTTATTAATGTCAGTCTAGGCTTTCCTGTTATTATTCCTAGTTATAAGAGAAGTATTGGTGAGGTCTTTTTTTCAGGCACATTAAAAATCAGCATTTTTAATGTCTTTTTTTTTTTTTGAGACAGAACATCATAACCCTCTAAATAATCTATTTGCAGTTTTGTGACACAGAATTACGGGCTATTGCTAAAAGTCAGAATCTTGTCGTTTGGAATCCAAAGAATACCAAACACTCAATAAACAGTAGCAATTTGTGACAATATGGTTCCTAAATCACTGACTAAAAGTGTGAGAGTTGGCTTCTAGAAGCTGGAGTGGGTGAGTGAAGTAGTTGAGTCACCAGCCCTGGAGACATAAAAATGATGTGTAGAAGTGGTACCTAGGGACACGGTTTAATGGTGGGCTTGGCAGTGTTAGGTTAATGGCTGGACTCAGTCTTCAAAGCTCTTCCCCACCCTAAACAATTCTATGAAGAAATTACACCAAGCTTCTGTAAAGGAAAGAATTTCAGTTTTGTGGCAGACCATGGTCTAAAATAGAGAGAGCTTCATCTCTATAATTGCACAGGGTTCTTCCATCAGCAGGATTCACGCAAGAATTTCTTAAATTTAAAAGTTAAATTATTTCCTGTACATGCAATTGATGAATTAACTCGAAGGAGGAAGACTATCTGCATGCTCATGATGGATCCACAGGCAACAGCTTGTGAGCGAGGGCTGTAACATGTAGATGTGCATGGGTGAAAGAATTCTTGTGTATATATAGCACAGAAATGTTGTACTTTCAAAGCAAGAGTATTTGTATTCAATTCATTTGGGGTTTAGATTTTAAAGTAGTCTTTGTCCACGTTCAAGCTTCAGGTTCTCTTGCTTTATGCTCAGGAATGTATGTGCATGCACATGTGCTGGCCCTGAGCGGAGGGGAGTCGAGTTTGTAGATATTGGCAATATCTATCTCTGTGTATCTCTATCATGAGAAAGCCCGAGGGTCTTTGAGGGCTTCAGATTACAAATTTTCACTAATTAAGAGTCAGTGTAATGCACAGTCCTCAGCCACCGATTTGGTGTAAGTTATGGACCTAAATCATACAGAGAATTTTGGTCTTTCCTTCCTTCTGTGCTTCAGCTACCTGCCTGTAAAAAGGGGAATAGGAATTTTCTACCTACTTTGCAATGTTGGGAGGGAAGTCACATGGAGAACTGGAAAAGCCCTTATACTTGTACTATCCAAAGCCATAAAACCTCATGGAATATGTGTTTGTAAATATGCAAATATATAACACAGGCATACACAAGCATGTCAGACTGGGAGTGTAGGAAAGAATTAGGAAAAGGAAAGGAAAAAGGATCAGTGTAAAAATGTGGATTTGTTTTCCACCTAATGAACACAAGCATGGAATCTTTACTATTTCTGCAGTGTATGCAGGGATTTCCCATAGTCAGTATGGGTACAAACATTGCATTTTATCTAATGAGTATGTCTAGACCATTATTTATGCTAAAAGGGATATCTTATTCATCTGTGATTAAGTGTGTATCTCTGCTTTGGCATCGTTGGACAGGGATTATTTAATGCTAATCTCCTGAGCCCAAGTGGTGATCAAAAGGGAAAAAAACATTTTATCTTCTAGAAATTCAATGAGGTACCTTTTATAAAGATTTTACTAGATAGCTCCTCAGGGCCTGGAAAAAGCATCCTTTGATCTCTTAAAATCAATTTGACATTCATTATCAAAACCCACGTGTGCCCTTTGATAAGGGCAATCACTGTAACTGGGTGGGGTGGTCAGGGTGGATGTGAACCCACGGCAGCACCGCTGTCTGTGGCACACAGAGTTTGGTGGCTGAGGCCAAGGCCACGGCAGCTGCTCCCCCTGGCTCCAGCTTCCTGGAGTCTGCAGCCAGGACCTCTGCCTTTTCTCTCTGAAATCTCAGTATCAACTCCCTGTAGTCCCCTTTTGTGTTATTAAGAGTGTGCCTGTTCACCAAATCACTTGTCCCTCGGTAGTGAGCTGTTCCATCAATGGACTGCATATCCAAACCTACTGCTGAGAGTAGTTTCTCATACCTCAGAATATACGACGTGCATTTGGGATAACTCTCACTTTATTTGTTTTTGATACCTTATGAATGATGCCTTGTTTAATCTGAGGTTTGTCATAAACACGGAGAAAGCATTTACTTCTATTTGGATTTACGTTTCCTTGCATAGAAAAAAAATGTTTCAGAACTTCCCCAGAACTTTCAATCCCACTTGAGGTATTTGAAATAAATGAATCACAGGTAGTGAGACTCTCCTCCAGTCAATTTATCAAGTAAAATCTAGTCTTAGAATTCTCAAAAGCACCTATAATCTCTCACATGAGAAATACTTAATTGCAGCTACATAGTTTCAGTAGATGCCCTGATTTGTCCAGGAATTTTATGTAAAAAAGTATGCTCGTTTGGAGTCTCTATATTTCTAACTCTGCTTTGAAAATGTGTACCTATAAGAGTTTTCTGAAGATATAGATTAACTAGAAAGCAAAGGGATCTCTTTCTCTAGTAAAAAAAATAAATTAGTTTTCAGTTTTCCTTTTATGAAGGTTTGAACACAAGGATGCTTACCATCTAAACAAAAGTGTTATGTCAATTGTATGAGAATTTATAGCATTTCAAGCTTTTCCATATTTGCAATATAATCTATTGTTTGTCATGGGGGGAAGACTCAACTGGAACTTGAAACTTCAAACATTGTTTTGCACAAGAACAGTAATATATAGTTATTAAAGTTACTAATATCTGCTTAACAGAGAATCTGCTTCTCATGGGAAAGTTACAGATACTTTCATTCTCACAGAAATATGTCAAGAAAGACAATATGAAAGTAAAGATTCCTGAAAAATTTCATTTTCTTTTTTTTTTTCCTTTTTATTTTGCATACCCTTACTTCCACCCCTATTGCTGACTAAAGGAATACAAATTCCCTTTGAACCTGATTTGTATCTCAGAGACTCCTATGAGTTTGCAGCTGAAACCCTGGAATATTATATATTAACTTTAATATGAAGTTAATATAAAGTTAATATATAATAATATATATTAGTTAGTAATATATGTAATATTGATATAGTTAATATTATATATTAATTTATGGAATATACTTTGTTGAGCAATTAGTTACAATCTACTTACAATGGGCTTTTATTCTTAATTCACTCAGGGGTTCCTGGAAGCTCCGTCTAAAATTTATTTCTTGTCCACAGCTGCTTGTCAGAGACAAGTCCTTTGTCCATTAAAGACACACTGAGAATTTAGCAGAACATGAAAGGGATTTGATGAAATTAGGGGGCAAATCATCCTCCTGGTTATGAAAGTGAAGTGGAGAGGGTACATTGGGGAAGAACAGTCTGAAAAGGATACTGACAATATTTTGGATGAAAATGATCCCGTTTGGCAACCTAAATTTTGTACTCCGTACTTTTCACGGCAGATAGCATTGGTTAAAAGCTTTGAGGGAAGCTTTCCAAGGAATTTAGAAGTTTAAATCAAGCAACTTGTTAATTTCCACAGTCAAACCCAAGCATATTAGTTGAAGTGGGGAATGGACCAATTCTGGGAACTTGCCTCTCAGAAACAGGGGAAGGGATGAGCTGCGCAGGACCGAGAAGGTTCTGAGGCTGCCTGTGCCCTTGCAGCGTGCACGTCCTGTCCCCGTCCCATCCGGGCAGGGAGTTCTGTGGCACGGAAAAGCAGACCGTGTTGTCATGTGGCTGACTCCCCGGGGTTTCTCTGTGAGCAAGGCTGTCCTAGCCAGACTTCATGCTGCCTCTCGAGAGGAAGGAGGAACTCGGAAGTGGAAACATGCCAGGGAACTACTGCAATGGGGCCGGACGTTCCTGCCTCCACATGCAGGAGCTCTGTGGTGCGCAGGGATACGCGCCGGCGTTCCTATGATCCTGTTCTCCTCTCCCGGCACAGTGCCCAAAATTAAGGTTTCCTTGGCTTTCACCTAGCAACAGAATTCTTTTTTGTCTTTATTATAATTATTTAAAGAAAGAAAGAATGCTTTTCTGACACAAACCGCTTGGGAATTACATCAACCATATGAAATATAAATACTTTTCCTCTCCCTTTGTATAAATAATGGATTAGGTTTTCACTAGAGAAGCTGAGAGTAGGATTTAAGGACAACTTGTGTAACTCACAAAGTAGGCTGTGGTGTACAGCAGCAGACTGTTATAAAACATGACACAGTAGGAAATGTGATTAATGGGTGATGGAAACCCCTTGGTAGATCAGGTCACTAAAGTATGTACCCTACCCATGGTTTGTGTTATGTTCAGTGAGCATCTGGAGAGAAATAAACTGCTACCTGGTGGAGCGTTATTTTATCCAGTAATGCGTCATTTAATCGTACAATTATCACACAATACCTTTCCTGTGTTTATGGAAGAAAAGCATTTGACAGTTTTTAGGATGAAAAACAAGAACTTGAGTGTAAGAGGGAACTACCATCCTTCCTTCAAGTAAGACGTAAGTCTGATTCAGGGAGAATACCCAGAGCTGAATGTGCACTTGGTGTCCTCAAACCAATTAGCAGCAGATGAGAAGCATGCTGCAGAGCAACAGCCTCGGTAAGAGCTCTGGGATGCTCACAGAGTGCCTGCTTGTTTTATGGGGCCAGCCAAGCAAAACTGCCTGCTTGGCATGTGCTCCACTGGGCTGGTGTTTTGTCACCATTGAGAGACATTGCTTTTGTAGAGAAGTAAATAAAAAGTGACTGCCAAATCCCCTAGCATGAGTTCTCTAAATCTGGTGCATCCAGACCCCTGATTCTGAATTGCATTAAGACCTCCCAGGAATTATAACCTGGAACAATTCAAGCTTCTGTTGATGCATAAACAGGCATGTTTATGAAAACAGAATAGCCTGGATCTGTTTGTCCCTTTTTGATTGGTGATGAGCTAATTTAATTTTAAAACTTAAATCTTTACTCCTTGGTGCACGAAGGGACAGAGTGAACTCAGGGGAGCTGAAATTTCCTGAATTATAATTTTAGCCCTTTTTGGAAGCATATTAGGTTGGTCTAAAGTTGCTGTGACTTTTTTCCCAGTTTTCTGACTCAGATTTTCTTTCATACATTAATGCGGGGAACATTTACAAAATTGTAGGACTCTGCAACCTGTAATTGATATTTCCTGTGATTTTGTTCTTTTTTTTGTTTGTTTGTTTGACAAGGTTTATTAGTCAAGATTTGGGGAAAATTTTAATATCATCTTTCTTTTCTCTGACTGGATTCTATCAATATTGCATTTGTTGTTTACATAAGTGCAATCTGGAAACTGGTTTCAGAGTGAATTATCTAGGAGTAAATATATTCCCAGTGTGATTTATTTTTATTTCAATGAATCATAGAATCGCCTGGATTGGAAGGGATCTTAATGATCACCCAATTCTTATTTCCTGCCATGGGAAGGGGCACCTTACACTAGATCACATAGCTCAGAGCCCCATCCAACCTGACCTTGAACACTCCCAGGAATGGGGCATCCACAGCTTCTCTGAGCAATCCGTTCCAAGTTAAGTGAGGGACAGCTTTGTCTTATGTGTTCTGAAAAGAAAAAGGTAGTTTTAGCAACAGAGCTTTGGTGTAGCTTACCTATACGAGAGCAGAACCAAAACTAAAGATAATAGATTTCATAGAGAAAATCTATATATTAAACCATCATGCTCTGAATACTTAAATACAAATGCTGATAAATAGCTAAGACATTCATTAAATGTGCTCTGTATTGTAGGAATTTAGTCACATTGTGAAAAAATATTAAGATACTTTAGAAATTTTGTCAGATTGTCTTCAGAAAAATTGGATTTTCTTTGGGTGATTTGTGTGCATATGATGTTTTTCTTATGAAAAAAATAAGACACTAAGGCAAATGTCTCAATTACATGCTAAACCACTTTGCTTTTTATTTGCAAGTTATTTTTCTAACAAGAAGGTAATATTAAAAGAAGCTTTTGTCTAATTTCTAAAGATAAGACTTTTCATGACAAGTTTTCCCTCTTGCCTCCCTTGAAGGGCATGTTGTTCTGCTAAAAAGTGGAAGAATGTCAGAAATTCCGGGGTGTTACTGCTACTGCTCCCACAAAATATGAGTGACCCTTTGGGGGAGAAAAATGTTTGAATTAAAACTCAGGACTTAACCTCATGAAACTTGTCTGTAGGGTTCTGCCTATGTGACCTTGTCCAAATCATTAAATACTGATCCTGGGAGATATACTTGAGGGCATTCCACAGGTGCTGGGCCCTGTGCTGTTTGTATTTCACTTTCTCTATTCTAAGTGGACCAGCCATCAGAAGAATTTGGGGTGGTCTTTTACACAAGCCTGTGAAGACAAAATGATTTCCACTGTCAAATGGACAGAGCCACGAACTATATCTCTAGGCTTTGTTCTAAGGAACCAAAGCCTTTAATAGTGAAGAATCTAGGCAGTCCCATTTATGGTAGAAATACCTGTTTTGCTCATCCACACGGTTTGGGTTTTTTTAAGCTGCTTCACTTTGAAACTTGGCCTGTGTGAAGGAAAACTGTGTTGTTTACAGGGGCTGCAGCCTGTTAAAAGCCCAGTGACAGACCCTGGCAGGCTAAGGCATAGATCAACCAGTTGCTATTAACTACATGTAGTAGATAAGAGAGTAGCTCAGCGAGGATTGTATGACCTATATTTTCATTTGATTTCTCACAGTGTTTGCTGTGTCATATGGTTAACCTGGTTAGCCTGTTTTTAACTGCTCTGTTCCTGCAGTTCTTTTAAAACTGATAATGTATTATGTGTAACCTCTTTAACATCTCAAGTTGTTTGTAATTTAGGCTTTGGAAACATCTCCCCACGCACACAAGGTGGAAAGATATTCTGTATCATCTATGCCTTACTGGGAATTCCTCTGTTTGGTTTTCTGTTGGCTGGTGTTGGAGATCAACTAGGGACAATCTTTGGAAAAGGAATTGCCAAAGTAGAAGATACTTTTGTTGTGAGTATACTGACTGTCTCCTTCGCTTTTTTTTGGCTGCTTGTTCTGAGTCTCACAGGTGAAATGAAAAGCCTGAAAAACAGGGGATAGCTCATTGTTGCAATCAGATGTACAGGAAAAGGTAGGAAGGACTTGGCACGGTCTGAACTTGCTAATGAACACTTCTGAGAATTGGGTGAAGACACATTCCCTACTATGACTATGGCTGGGAAGACAAATGAGACCCAAAGAATTTTGGTTTTGCTCTGCCCTTGTTACTTGTAAGCTTCCTGTGGTGCTTACCCTTAAAGGTTTTTATATGGATTGTGATAAGAAAAGTATTCACTGAGATTTTTGAAGCAATAAATGCTTAGTGACCGACTTTGTATCTGTTTGCATCAGGACTGTAAGTGTCGAGACTAGATTTCCACATCAAGCCCTAGCCTTGCATGCAGGACCCCTTTTCTTTACAGAAAGGGTCTGACATGGCTTTGATTTTGATACAAAGCAAACCAGGCCTGTGCTAAGTAGTCTTATGCAATAGGCAAACACAAGCTTGAAAGCTTTTTTAGAAAAGGCATGTATTTTCAGCTTTGAAACATCAGTTCATGTCCAGACAAGGTACTGGTGAATAACATAGATTTCCATTGAGATTTGTCTGAAAAAAGACAAGAATATTCCATAAGAACATTTCATAATTTCTGGGTTTTCATAACTTTTTTTTTTTCTTAGAGGTATAGAAGTTCTGAGGTCAATTTGTGCCTCTCTTTTGCTTGTAGAGATAATGATTTCCTGGTTTTTGGATGTAAATTTGGATGTAAATTTTTGGATGAATTTTAATGGATATATCCCTACAAGAATAATGTCCCAACAAAAAAAGCAGTACCATCCCCTCTTTTGACGATATCTGAGTGAAAACACTGATCTAAATGTTGCAGTCTGGAACACTCCCTAATTCTGTTTATTAGCTTGCCTAAAGAAGTGGGAAATGCTGATGGGCCAGAGCAGGTATTTTTATGTTGCCATAACACAAGCTGTTACTCTGATTTGGATTACAAAAGCTCGACCTTGGTCATGCTGACTGTAAACAGTTCCCACTGGAACTTAAAAACAAGAAAACAGCCATAGTGAACAACATAATTTCATTTTCAGTCAATAGCTGTGAAAGTTTCTTGTATAATCCTTTTAGGTTGAACTGACATGCATTGGATGGATGGAAAATGTCAAATTGGCTGGGCATGCAAAATGGAATTTTGCAGGGGTCTGTTCTAGCTTTAGTGCAGTTTAGAAAAAAACGTTAATAGCATACAGAACAGCTAAATGACGTGGTTCATTAAATCTGCAGATGGTCTCAAGCTGGGGAGACAACTGAAACTTGGAGGGTCAAAATGATCCTAAAATTTTTGAAAAGCAGTCTGACTTGATAAGATTAAATTCAAGCAGGACAAATTCAAAGTAATATGTGAAGGAATAATAAAATATTCAGCTACATGTCAGGAAACAGCTGTCTAGGTGCAATTTTATGGAAATGTTCTGTGGACTCTAGAGGTTAACATGCTAACATGGGTTAATGTCATACTGTCACAAAAAACAGGTAGAACTGAAAATAGGCAAAGCATAAGAAGGGCTCATTCCATTCCATTTTTGGCTATTTTTTCATATCTACTTTTGAGTACAACACTTAATGAAACATGGCTAGTTTGCTGGTGCCAAGAGATTGCAAGAAAAATAGGAAGGGGAAGAAAAGGAAATAAATTTATTTGGTTTAAAGAATGTGTAACTGAGAGAGAACACCTGTGAATGTTTGCTGGAAAGAGAAAATTAGCAGTTTCTTTATTTGTCTTGGATAAGACCATAAACAGTACACTTAAACAGAAGGATTTGAGATGTAGGTTAAGCATTAGGAAAATTATCAGACGACAGGAGCATGATCACATGTTGCCTGGCCAGTGATGTATTTGCAGTGGTTTAGGGGAGTTTGTTATGTCTTTGGGCAGGTTTGACTCTCTTACATCCCTTCCAGCTCTGTTTTGTAGGATTTTGTTTAGCTGATCATTTAATTGCAGAGAACTGTATGGTTAAAATTCACCTTATGTAGTTGGTTATTTACGGATGTACAAAATTAGAGAAATTGCAGGTGCATGCACTACTTGTAACTCACTCGAATATCTAGACGGCCCTCAAAACATTTACATCATCAGCTGTTAGTGAATGCTATATATCCTGCTCACCTGTGAAGAGTCCAGCCCTGCTCTGCATTTACTGCTGGCAAATGTTTCCTAGGATAGTCATGTTTGCTTTGAAACCCTTTTCAGAATAAAATCCTGCTTGAATTTTCCTGTTTGCTTGAGAATTATAATGCAGTGTCCTCTAGAGGTATGTAGTGCACATTGGGGGGTGATGGGTGCTGATGTGCACTGGTGCAGTTTTATTAACAATGGGTTTCCTCTCTTTCCCCTTCCCTTTCCAGAAATGGAATGTGAGTCAGACAAAGATTCGCATCATTTCAACAATAATATTCATACTGTTTGGCTGCGTGCTGTTTGTTGCTCTTCCTGCAGTTATATTCAAGCACATAGAAGGCTGGAACACATTAGATGCAATTTACTTTGTGGTTATCACTTTAACAACCATTGGATTTGGAGACTATGTTGCAGGTAAGATTTTTTTTCATAACTCTGTCTTATGTTTTGCACAGTGATACTTATTCTGCATTTTCTCCTTAGTTTTGGGACAGATGTATCTCTCTTGTGGCGCCTCTCTCCCAGTTTTATCCTTCATCATTCATGTGATGGGGCCTGTCCTCGTTTTGGTTGATGTGACAGTGTAGAGACAGGAGGTGGGACAGTGAAATAAATGGTGCATGTCTCTGCCTACTGTGTTTTTCTCTTCCTATACTATTAAAAATTAAGTAGGGTATGATTTCGGTAGGAGTTTTGTTTTATTTTTCTTACAGATTACAAAAAATAAACACTAACAGAGCATTTTAATCTGAATATATCTTTTCAGCTAGATTTGTTTAAAATGCCTCATCCTGTGAAGTGATATAAGTTTTGTGTGCATCCTTTACTTTCAAAATATTCCAGAGCTCTCTTTCTGCTATGGAAATGTCTCTGTTCTGTAGGATCTTCTGCATCCTACTTCTGTGACTTTTTCAGTACACACTTGCCCATGTGTTTTTTGGTAATGTCAGGAGAAGTTTTAGCACAACCTGTAGATAACATGTCCAATTTTTATGGTTCCATTAAGCTGAATTAGTTTCAAATAACTTTGATATGTTAAGCTAAAAAGAAGTCTGGGCCAGTTTTCTGTGTCAATTTTTTTCTTGAAATGATATCAGAGGTGTTAGTTCACTTCTTGGATTTGAGTAAGTATATGCTGTCTGTGCTGAGAAAGCACGTTGATCTGAGTCAGTGACGTGTAGAGGTGAGGATCAGGAGCTCAGAGCTTTGGGCTCCAAGCCTGAGACTCGCTTTCCTTGGCCTGATTTGATGGTCCTGCTGACACAGATTCATCATGTCTCTCATGAAATGCCTTTCTCCTGCCTCTGAACTCTGTGCAAGGCAGAGGTGGCCGACAAGGCCCTTTGTGCTGGTCTGCTCTCAGTGAGAGACGCTGCAGGAGGGAGTTGTTTTTAGTAGACACTCACATGCTGCGGGCTCCTCCTGTGTCTTGTCTGTGCCCATGGCTGTTCTGTGAGTCCAAGTGTGCCAAGCTGAGGTTCTCAGGTTGGCTAACTCTCTTGTAGATGTGCCTGACGTTTTGCCTTGATGGGTCTTGGGTCTTGTCACTGACAGAACTTATTCAGGTTGGCGAGGTCCAACAAGGACCTATAAAGTGGCGGAACTGCTTGACATATTTGTAAATTAAGTGGGTAAAATGGGGGTAAATTTAGTTGTTGAAGATACTGGGCTACTCAGCCAGCATTTATTTTTAGACTGCATGCAAACTTGCCAAAGATTCTTGTAAATTATAGAACTGAGCTGTAAAATAGCAAATCAAATTTCTTTTGACTTTTATATAGTTACTTGTGATGTTTCCAAATGTCTTTGTATGTGTCTTGACTTCTGCCTTTCCGTTTTCTTTTCCGTATTCTTTTTCTTATTTTCATTTTGTCTTCAGAATTTGTGATTCTGGTCAGATAACAGCTAGCATGAAATAAAAGATTTATGCTGTCTCCAAGTCAAGTGTCTGGGTGTTTTAGACTTTCATTCCTGAAGGGTACATGTATGACAGGGAATAAAAATGATAGTGTATAAAGACCTGGTTATATTTACTGTAAAGCGTTATGTGAAATGGCCCACTTGGCTTTAACTAGAACACTGAGTACATTCATCATCACTCCCATTATAAATTTCCATAGACTTTTCTATTTGTAGACCATTTGATATCATAATTTTTTTCCTACATCGTCTGCTTTTTTATTCTACCAGGAAACACTTTCTACAGAATATCCTTGAATTATATTGTTCTATAGCTGATGGCCTTTTATGGTTCACTTGAAAGATGTTCTTTATTTAATTTAAAATGCTACTGTAAATCCATTATTTCAAAGCATCAGAAATGTTTTCTAGTTTCTTTGAGCATCATGCGTAAGACTTGCATTTGAACTGAGATATGTTCCAGACTTATAGGGGCAAAGGCATTTGCACTTGCAGAGACAATGCCCAAGAGAACAGGGTTAGATGGCTGTCTCCATCCTAATTGGGAGGTTACCATTCCCATGGGACTATATTCTGACAAGGATGAAGTTGATAATATTATCATCTTTGGGTGAACTAAAATACTCTGGTTTTGGCTGGTGACTTGAAGGATTTTTCAAAAATATATATTTATTTTCCTTGCAGTACATAATTAACCAGTTAAATAAAAATTTTGAAAAATAAGTAAGGTATTAATTGATTGAACTTTGCATTGTGGAAGTTTTTCAGTCATTGGTGTATACATAAGTACAAAATCATTTGAAGGAAAGTGACATAGCAATTATCAATGGAGCAGATAGAATTTGTCCTAACAGCTAGGCTTCCTTATTAATTTTGAGGAAGTAAGCAGAATTTTTTGCACTGTAACAAATTAGTACCCTTTCTTCATGATTTTTTGGTTGGCTTTTTTTCTCTTTTAGGTAAGTCATAACTACAGAGTGGTTATGGGCCGCTCTGGCCCATAAGGACCACTGATATTTTTGTGGTAGGCTTTGTCTAAGAGCTCTTCTTGAAGTTCAAGAAAGCTGAGTGTTGCAAACAAGGGGGAAACATGAAGAGTTAAGACCTGTAGTGCTGTATAAGGCTGTAAAAGAGGTGGTCATGAGAGAATATTGTGGTTCTAGAGCATGCTGGTCTTGGTTCTGGTTTGCCATGGTGAGGCAAGAAGCAGCAGCCAGAATGATGTTTCAGTCTACTTAGTGCCTAGATGCAGCACCTTTCGAAAAACTCCTCACACTGACACTAATTTATTCTTTTTTGACTCCCTTTCCTTAAATATTACTTAAAAACAACCACTTTGTTTCTTAAAGTGAAAAAGAGATAAAGACAACTTTTGTTTTATACTAAAAAAAAGCATCCTTAAACTATACCCTAATAAGCTAATATAACCCATAAGCAACTATAAAAACTATCTCATAAGAAAAAATATCACAATAAGAAATTTCCTTCCCCCAAACAAACCATTAATAAAGTATAAAAGCAAGAAAACTAGTATCATATCAAAAACTTCTATAGCATTCAAGAAAACACTCTTCTCCCTTAATAAATTAAAAAAATAATTATTCTATAAGTAATACTGACTAAAAGTCCCAAACTTTTATCTTTCATGTTATCAAAAAAAGTAAACACTTAGTAGAAAGAAGAAAAGTATTTTTTGAAAGTTTCATTCTAATTCTTTTTTTTCCCTTTTAGTGTTAGTTAATAAAGCTTTTATTCTTTTCAAGTTTAAGCCTCCTTTACTCTTAATTAAAAAATTTCAAATTAACAAACTAAAACCACTACATATTTACAGTGAAAATTACCTTCTTCCACTTAGTATTATAAGTGAGTAACATTGAGTATAAGTAACTTAAATTATTTTATAAAGTTAATTATCATTGACTATAGTACAGACTGTCGTATTAGAAATTCTTTTAGTTCTCCAGGATTTTTCTTAGAACTTTCCTTTTTGTCCTGGAGACCATGAATTCTATTCCCAGAAACCAGAGTCAGGAAACATTCCCTTTGTTAGTAGTAAGTCTAAGTTGTTATTTGGAGCCTGTGGAAATTTCAGCTGGGGTTTCCAGCAGCAAGAGAAGTCTTAAGGCAAATGTAATAGTGATCACTCCTGGTGCACGCAAGGAAGGAAAAGACGGAAAGCCCCTGTAATGCATGTTCAAGAAAATATATGAATTGTATTAAAAAAAAAATTGACTGCTTCTCTGTCTCATGAAATTACTTGATTTTTCAAATTTTTGGAATGGTTTAATTTTTTTTGAGGGAAGGAAATATTTTTTTTTTTTTAGTTGAAGAAAAATTATTGTAGCTTTTCACAAAAAAAGAAGAAAAATTGTACTATGGCCTGTACTGCCTTATGAATATCAGGACATAGTCAAACATCCTTTTTCTTGTTTTCAGGAGAAAATGTTGATTTTAACGTGACAGAAGAAAACCCAACCCAAAACTATCAGTATCTTGTGAAAGAGAAAAAAATCTTGTGTTGAATGTGTCATGTTTTCACTACAATGAAACTGTAAATATAACAGAAAAAAATATATTTCTGGGTACTAAAGTTAACACTGAGACATGTGAATAGATCTGTATAATTGACAATACACAGTTCACATGTACAGATAAATTCTTTAACTTGCACTGCAGTTTGGAAGGTATATTCAAATATCTCTAATGTCATTAATTAACAGATTTCAAATCTAAATTAGATGACATGTCCAAAACTTGACTAAATTAAGTAGAAAGAAATAATAAAAATAGAATATCAGTAGTCTTTTTCACAGTGAGGCATAATAAGATGTAAGGGACTGTCTCAAATGGTTCAGTGAAACAGATCACAGAATTCTGAAGGTGTTACTTTAGAATGTATTCCAACTCTTTTGTCACTTTCGTGTTGTTTTTTTTTTTTTCGCTTGGTTTATTTTCCGTATTTGAACCCTGAGTTTTAGCCTACTGCTTTTTCAGTGTTTCATTCTGTAATCAGCTCTGATGTCTCGCCACTGGGGTACACCTACCTGGCTCGGCACTGTGTTGCTTGGCCTGAGACCCAGTTTGTAGAGAACTGAGATATTTTAGTCTCATTTAACGCCACCGAACTGGGGCACTTGACCCGGTGGTCGCAGCAGCCTAGTGGATCTGCTGTCACCGTGTGATCCCACGCACCAGCAGAGAGTCATGCTGAGCCAGGGGTGTGTCCAGCACCCTGGAGGAGAGCTGTGTGCCCTCCCACAGGCTCCGTGTCTTTTCTGGCATTTGGAAGAGCTCTTTGCCCCCTCAAGACTCAGTGTCTGTAATAGGGGCTCTCTGGTGTGAGCTATGCCTTAAGCCGAAGATGGAGCACTGACTTGCTTGATATCTGTACAGGGCTGCATGTGAAGAGTGTTTTAGACCTGTGCTTTGTTTTCTGAAGTAGCTCTCCATTTTCCACTGAGTGGCATCAAGTGGCTCCTATGGCCTACTTGCATTCAATCTCTGACAATGCAATACTGTCTTGTACCCAGCCTTCTGCATTTCCACGTAGCCACACAAGCTAGTCTTTCTCTGTCCCCTCCTTTTTTT
>WAAG01042401.1:7242-44309 GCA_013390105.1 Tichodroma muraria | reverse complement strand
TTTTTTTTTTTTTTTGCAGTCCTCAGAGGTTTCTCCTTTCAAGCTTTGGGGCTGAACCTCAATATTTCTTTGGAGTGGAGCAAATGACATTTCGGGATTAAACATGTTTGTCAGGTTTGTCACAACAGGGATGGTGGACAGCTACTTGTTATGCTGCAATTAAAACTGGATTATATAATTTTTCTATATCCAGAGTAATTTTTGCTGCTGATGAAAAATTATAGACATTTCCTTGTTTGCAGTCCCAACTTTTGAATAACCCAGAAATTTTTGCTGGTATGGAATTAAGATACTCAATGTTGACAGCAGTTTCTATTCTCTTTTTCTGATTTTGAAGTAAAAACGCAAAGCCAACCAACTTTACACAAATAATTACATGTTTCTATTTTGAGCCAGTTGCTGTAGAAAGAATGGGAAGAAGAGTGGCAACAATGAAGAAAATTATTTATTTTTAAAGTACTTGTTTTACATAAATAAATAAGTAAAAAAGATGTATTTGTAACCTTGATCTCTTACCTGAGAATCAGAATCTGCTCTAAACCATGCCTGGTATATTCACTAATGCCTTTCTTCACTGAAACAGAGTTCTTGACCTTAGTAAGGAATGTGTTTGGGCCATAGAACAACTTATGCTTTCCAAAGTGTTGAAAATCCTGAATAAAAATTATCTGACAAATGAAAGAATGGTGGCAGCAGTGATACAATAGCCTGTGATGATGATGGATGGGAGAACTCTTTGATTTCTCATAGACCTCAAGCAACTTTAGATACCAGAAAACATCTTAGCAATAAACTGTGGCTGCTCTTGGTAACAGATCATGGCAGTGAGACTGCTAGATTTCTTCTTCATTGTGGTTTTAACCTATTTTGGGTAGAGACTAAAGAAAGCTGGGGAAAGTTTTGTCCCTCAGCCCACAAAATTGGGTTTGCCAAACAAGCAACAAAATTAATCTTCTGCCTTCTCAGCATTTTGCTTCTTAGAGGGCTGCATAAACCAATTTGCTTTGCAAAAGAAACATGATAGTGTACCATATTGGTATGCTTTTTATGATGCTGCCCATGAAATCATTAGATTATCTCATATACTTCAGTACAAGTACATTTAGCTAGGCATACTCATACCCAAATGCATTCATACCCATTTAAGCGAATTTGGTAGTTAATGAATTCTTGTAGTTTAAATTCAGTACAGTTGAGTTGTGATCACATTTCTCTATGAAATCCCATTTAATGACATTCCCAGGTAACGTCATGGTGGCAGTTTGAGTATCACAGGAGACAGAAGTTGTGTCAGGACAAACATCCTCAGGTATGTCTCTCTCTCCCTGAGATTTGATTAAATTGCAAAATCATCCAAGGACTCCTTGAAATTCAGAAGCTCAACAGCTAGTAAAGGTTTTTGCTTTGAAGCCTTAACCTGTAGTATTTCTTTGGATACCTTTTCTCCATTTAACTTCAGGGAAGCTGAGCTCCTTTGGGCATGGCTAGATGGAGCCATCTCCTGGCCAGACAGCACGGAAAACTTGCTTGAACACGAATATGTCCTAACTCCTGCTCCCGTGATTAACTTTGCTGTAAATAAAATGAGTATAAACTGTGAAGGCAGTGCTTCCTGCAGACTGGCAGAGTTAGGTTCCAGATTCAGTTTATAAACATAATATGCCAAAAATTAAAAAACAACCGTGTGTATGCTTTCTATGATACTTTCCTTGCGCATTGTATGGACAGCTGAAGAAAAGGTTGAACCACCAAGTGTGGCCCATTACTATAGCAAGACATAGTGGTAGTCAACCATTTTTTGAATTACAACAAATTTTGGGTGAATCATCCCTAAAACACAGCTTTACTTGACTGACATGAGATGGGTGTTGTTAGCAAATGAATTTGGTGTTTTGTTTGTCTTGTGCTGTGACGAACTCAGCCCTTTGGTGGCTGGATGTCTTCTGTTCCAAATGGAGCCCTGTCTTCTACCTCTGCTTGGGGCTACAGAGGCATCAAAGTATGTCCACTTGACAATGTGGATTGATCTCTTGGATAGTTGAGTAAACCATTGCAGCTCAGTGCTTTTTTTTTTGATGATAAGATGTGATTGACATGAAAATAACAAAACTTTTGTCTGTGAGGGCTTTCATACAAAGCTAGCCACCAGTAAAATTCTTTGTTATTTTCATGTAATCTCTGTGATAATAAAGCTAAGTAAAAACATTATTCTCCATGAGAGTCCATGAGAGTCAATCTCAGTACTGGAACAAGGTGCTTGATATTTTGGGGCCAATTTTCCTTTGATTTGTTTCAGTATAGGATGTAGATACATAAAACAAAATATTATGTACCTATACCGGCTACTTTAATGTGCCTGAGAAGATTTTACTGTAGAGTCTCTTCAATTATGGGCAGATACACACATCAAACTTCCTGCAGCAGCTTAAACTAGAAGTCTGGTTTTATTTGTTGTAACACAGCTGCATTACAAGTTTAAGGCTTCTGTTTTATTGCATGACAAGATGTGAAATGTGAGCTATTTGGTGTTGTCAGGAGCTCTGGATGAACATAACTTTTTTTGTGTGTGGAAATAAGACATCTGTTCCTTATAGCTGTATTATACCTGAAAGCTCTATTACAGACACCTCTGGAATTCATCCTTTTTTATAGTTTAACACTGAAAAGAAGTGACTGGTGCTTATGGCAGTGNGGGTTATGATCAGTTCAACTCAAGTTCCTGCACTCTGATTTCCTTCTGCAGAATGGAGATGATAATGTTTGCCTACCCACCAGGGACACTTGTTAATGCAGGTGCTACCCTTTTTTTCAATGAGGATAAAGGTTTTCTATAAGTATTGAGATGTTTTAAAGTTCTTGCAAAAACAGGTTTCTCAGGATATGAACACATTACATGCTTTGGAACAATACTTAAAACTCTGGTACAGATCATTTTTTGGAGCAGATGGGAAGTCATTTCATTCAAGCTGTCTTCAGTGACCTCTACCTTAAATGATTGTGTAGCAGAAGTTGAATCAGTGTTTATTCAATAATTATTATGAATTGTTAACAATTTTTGGCTAAAATTTGGATACTCCAGACATTACTTTCAAGAGTGAACTAATTTATATAATTTGTTCAAATGCAACAAAATATTTTGCATGGGTAAATATACAGAAGGTGTAAGAAATTTAACTTTTTTTTTCCTAGGAAGATTAATTTAAGAACATGTTTGCACCTATAGCTATCAAGTCTGAATTAATTTTTATTGTATTGTTTTTTCAGGGGGCTCAGATATTGAATATCTAGATTTTTATAAGCCAGTGGTGTGGTTCTGGATCCTTGTTGGGCTTGCTTACTTTGCAGCTGTCCTCAGCATGATTGGAGACTGGCTAAGGGTCATATCAAAAAAGACAAAGGAAGAGGTAAGAATATTTTGAAAGGGGAAGAAACACTCCTTTTTAAAACCTTTGAATAGAAGCCAGGTGAGCTTATGGCTGCTTTTGCTCTTAGGGTGCCTAGGTCAAAGCTGCTTGTGTATGAACTGTAATGCTGCAGCTCGAACTGCAGGAAACCGTGTGGCAGTCTGTTCAAACATAGAGTGTTTTATTTTTACGTGTCTGCATAGAAAATTAGACTAAATGTATTATTAAATTAAGTGTATATGAACAGTTGCACTTGATTTATGGGGAAAAAAAAATCTTAAACTGCTGTTCTAGGTAGTAGAATGTAGGCCTTAATTTTTAAGGCAAAAATCATTCTGCTTTGTTTCTATAAGGGATGCAGGTATGTAAAGAAAGTGCTTAAGAGGTTATATTTGAGATACCATGCTTTATAGTGGTAAGAAAATAAATTTTTCGTATCGTGCAAGGTATTGGAATTAATTATTTAGACATCCCTGGGTGTATTTTACCACAATATTTTACACAGAATTATTTGGTATTAGTAGTCAAGTATATTATTTCCAATTGAAATATATTTTCACTTGTAAATTTCACTTGTTTTCACTTGTATTTATTATTCTAATGATGCAATCATGTTTACATTTTGTCATTTAAGAAAATGTCCTGGTTTTGAAAATGTTAGAGGGTAAATAATGTTTCCTTCAATTGTAGCGTGCATAGTTCAGGTTTTACTGGAAGTCTGAGAAATTCTGAGAAATCAATTTTGTTTGAAGCAACATATTATTTCCCTCTAATTTAGCTTGAGTTCCTTTGCACGCATCAGTTGATTTATGCTACTCAAACATAAAAACTCTAATTTGTTTTTGATGGAATGAATATGTTGGCTACTGTGCAGTGGCCTGCTACTTAACATTGTTTTGAATAGTTTTCCTAGCTGTAGGGCAAGGCATCAATGCCTAGATGTATTCCTGGCAATCCTTGAGTTCCCAAAGCCTTTGCTCTGAAGGGTAGCTTACCCCTACGTGGCTTTCACTGCCTGCAGCCCCTCAGGGTGCCTGCCACCTTCTGAGCAGGAGCAGGGGCACTGCTGGCAGCAGCAGGAGGGTGGGAGCTGGGATCTTGGGCGGGATTAAACCCACTTTGTAAGGAATGTGGGGTGGGAAGCCTTTTTCCATTGCCCTTGCTGTGCTCATGGCTCTGTGGTTAGAGAGAGCACGGTGACAGGTCTGCTGTAAGCACACTTTTAGCAGGCAATTCATAACCACTTAGCCCTGAAGCAAAGGACAATATTTATTCTAACAGTTTCAGTTCAAGAGTGTCATCTTTTGCCACATGCTCTAAATTTGAAAGGGTATTTATGACTTCCCTTCCACGATGAGCTTTACTAGTCCCTCCACAGATATGGAGCAGCAGGTATCATCTGAGTGTTCCCACTTGCAGGTCCAAGAGCTGGCAGGATCACAGTTCTGTTTTCTAGAACGGCTCTGGGGGTGCCTTTAACAGCCAGCCTTACATGGCTTACACCGGCTGCCGGGAAAGCAGCGCGGCACGCCACGTGCCAGTACCTGCACAGTTGTATTTGGTTATTTTGAACTTCAGAATTAGGTTGGTCTCACCTATTTTCCCCTCTGCAATAGGAAGAAGTAGGAGAACACTGGAACGGGCTCCCCAGGGAAGTGATCATAGCACCAAGCCTTCAGAGTTCATGAAGCATTTAAATAATGCTCTCAGGCAAATGCTGGAATTTTTGTGCAGGACCAAGAGTTGGATTTCAATGATCCTTGCTGGTCCCTTCCAACTCAGAATATTGTGTGATGCTGGGAGAGGTGTTTCCTCTGGTCAGTCTCTTGGTGTCTAACTATTCTTAACTTGGGGCACTTCCTAAATCGTCTGTAGTTTCCCTGGGTTACTATTGTCTGTATGTTTTGGAAAAATTATGATATGACTGAGGCACTATGACTTCAGACTATGCAAAAATATTCTCCAGGCTTGTTTTTGCTGTATTTTCTCACACACAGTTGACACATTTTAGTTCTTCACACTGCTTTCTAGAATTAATCTGATCTTTAACCTCAGTTTTCTCATATTCTTTTCTGTTATCCAGACAGTGTCTTATCCAGAGATCTTTGTATCTTGACTGTGTAACACACTGAGGTTTTAATCTTATAATGATGATAATAAGTTAAGAATGTCTGAAATTTGTAGCTCTTTGTGAAGCTATGTCAATATAGACTAACTCTGGAAAGAATTTAAAGACACATGAATTGAAGAAACCCAAGAATACCTCTAACACATCAAAAACATTCCTATTTTTATCAGGGAAAGCTCTTTGCCAGGTTATGCTGTGCAGTGCTGAGCTTTCTTTTCTCAGGCATTGGGAATGTGTAACCTAGTCCATCTTTTCATTCTTTGTCACCTTTATAGCCTAAACAAGCATATTCATTTTGTCTACAGCAAGGAAAACTTCATTCTTTAGATATATCCAAATTCTCTTGGCTGAAGCAGGTATTGGGAATTCTGCTGTATACAGGTCTCATGTGTTAAGTTTGATTAAAGACAGACATAACATAATTCGTGCCATTTGTTCAATTAATCATATCTCTGATGGTCAGAAATCTCCCTCCCTACTTCTTAACCCATTGCTCAGGCATGTGTGAGAATTCATAGCAGGAATAAAATGCTTTAGCATTTTAAAATTCTATAGTTTTAACAATGGCACGGACCAGTTTGAGAATTGAATTATGATATACCTTAAGTTGTGTGATAGAAAATACAAAAAAAAATAAAATCCAGCTTCTATCCTAATGAAACTTTGTAAGAAGAAAGTAATATAAATATATTGGATTTTGTTATAAGATTGGCTATAAGTATTTTAAAAATACTCACTTTTTACATGTTTCATTTTATGACAAAAACTGCTGCTCTTAGCTCTTTCTTGCTGTCTGCCTGGGAAAATCTGCATGAAGATGCTGAAGGAGTTTAGTGGAAATTTAGTTATCAAGTCTCTTCTGTGCCAGCAGAAGCCAGATGAGACTGAATTTCTTCTCTTTTTTTTTTTTTCAAGTTAAACCTAAATTTACAGTGGACTGTTCCAGCTTCTGTGGATGCAGATTAAAGCAGAGGAACCTCTCTGGAGTTCCAATATCTATGAGTGCAATGAAAAACACCAGTTCAAAGTATGGGGTGTATTTTTTTAACTGTCTTGGGGAAACCTTGTCAGTCCTTGGGAAAATAGCCCCTTATACCTAAAAGCAGCCTTTGCAGGAGAAACAATGTTGTATATTAAAACCTATTGAGATACAGAGTCTGTGAAAAAGATCTACAGAACTGTGATCAATACGCTCTGAAAACTGGAGCAGTTTAATGTATTTCCTAGGAAATAGGATGCTGAAAACCTTCCTTAAAATTATGGGGATTGTTATGGGTATCAACAAATAAACAAGGTTTTGTATAAAACTTGTATCCTACTTTCCATGAAGAAAACAGTAATCTAACATGTTTTAGATACAGGAAGGAGCAAATCATTCAGTAGTGATCAATTGTGCTGGTTTCAGCAGTCTAAGACTAAGCAGCAAAATCTGGAGAATGTTACCCGAGTCCAGAATGAGACAGGGAGGTTGCAAGTGCTGTTCTTTACTTCCCCTAACAACCAAAACTATAAATCATCAGAGGTATATCTCTTTTGCTAGGCAGTTGTAATCTCTTTTTTGCTTTTTCCTGTAGTCTAAGGTAAAAAGTATCAATAAATATCAGCATATTTAGGAAGGGAAGTAAGTCCTTCTTATTCCAGGGAGGAAGCATGCTGTTAATACATATAACCTAAAATCAATAGTTCTATTCACATATTTTAATGTAGTTGTATTGTTATTAGAAACAATTTACATAAGATTTTGAAGTAATAATACATTTCACTGATTCAACAAAATAAAACATCTATCTTTTTTCAGTGTACTACCAGGAAAGTTTGCCACATGCAAGTGGATCTGAGACAAAAAAAAAAAATTCTGATCAGAGATGCACTAATGCACAGAACTGCTGTATTTTGTTATTAAAATCCAGATAACCAGTATGTCAGTCAGTTGCTCAGGTGGCTTTTGTCTCCTTAAACACTCTGAAGAATTTTGAATGCATCAAATGGGGAGGGAAGTGAAAGACAAGTAGAGACAGAAGTGGGAGTTTTAGAAGGATGGATCTGGAAGCAGCTCATGCAGTAAGATAGATGAAGTGTCAGAAAGTCACTGGAACATGCTGTGTGCTGTTATCTTAAGTAGGCGATCTGTCTCTGAAGTTCAGCCTCAGCTATACTAGCTTGCCTTAAGCTCCCTCCTCTTCATTATTCTCTATACTCTAATTACTCAGAGCACTTTCAGAGTCTTCTGATTTTAGTCTCTTTGAAAGGTAAATTTTCAGCAAGATTTTTTTCCTTGTCATATTTTTTCTTTTACTTCTGTATGCAGCAGCTTCTGAATTCTAGCATTTTGAGCAAAATTGCCTACCCAACCAACAATCTCATGCATTTGGGCTATAGGTTCTCTTCTGGAGGAGCCTGTTCTCTTCTCTGTATATCAGGAGTCCAGGTGACAGACTTACGTTAGACATTGGCTCAGTTTAGACAAGTGATTTCTTCATGCTGCTTGTCTGTCTTTTGAGTTGAAAAACATGCACCTAGCTTTAAAGACCAAGCCTAAAATTTCATGAGAAATAGCACATTGACTTCTTGTGGAAATTCAAGAGGCAGTTGCTATATTTGATATTTATAAACAAATTCAACAAATTTGACTCATCTGAATCATCATTTAATTTAATCTTCTTGGCACCAGTGACAGAGCTGTCACTCAAGTCTGTCAAAACAGAATTAGACTTGTCATGATGATGCCATGGAGATTATTGCACTCCCTATATTATTTGTTGTCTTTTTATTAGCTTCAGGCTGAGGGTGCTCACCCAGTATAAGGGACCCAGCGTAAAGAGAACTTGAGCCCACTTCTTGTATCCCCTGAAGAGGGACCCTTGATGTAGGCTGTATGCATGAAAAGATGAAAAAATTAGTGGAGTCAAGTGAGAAACAGTTCTGAGGGGTTTTCACCCTCCAGGCAAACAGATTGTCCTCAGAGGCTGTGTAATGAGGGTGTATGACCAAAGAGGAGAAAGTAATTGTTCTGTTGTTCAATGAGCTCTTGACCTGGGTCTCCCTGTTTCAAGAAACAATATCTATTCACTCAGAAATGAAGAAGGTAGAGAATAACTCTTCAGCCTAGTGATCAAAGTCCCTTGCTGGTCCATTTTGCATCGTATAAAGCAAGATGGGTCAGCTTCTGTTGAAGAAAACAACTGTTTGGACTTTTCTTATATCCACTCCCCCCAGCCAACCTACCCCCAACCTCCTGGCAAAAGAAAACAGACAAACAATCCAAAACATAAAAGAAAAACAGGTAAAAACCAAAAAATACCAAATCAAATCCCAACAAAACAAAAATCCAAACCAACCAAAACCCAAAAAAACAAACCAAACTGCAGCAGTTTTGCACATTTATATTCACAAGTTCACTGAATAGGTCAGGCTGATGTGATGGAAGTCTGTTCCTAGAAAGCACTGAATTGGAAATATTTGTGGGAGACAAATATAGTGTCAAAGCCACGGCATGCAAAATAATTTTGCAAGGCAGTGAGTGATTAATAAGGGTGACAATTGTAAAGTGTGCAAGCAGGGAATCATTGAGTTTCTGTAGGAAAGTGGTGTTACTGCTGCAGATGTTGTTAAAAGGTATATTACTGGAAAACAGCCCCTAGATTTGTGGCCTAAACTTCAGGAAGAATGCAGAGAGCTACAAAAATGGCAAGGGAAGCATCTGAAGAGAAATCTGTCTTGCATTAAGGGTTTTTTTTTTTTCCCCAGTATATCCAAGATGTGAAGAAAAGTCTATTTGAGAAGGAACAGCCATGTTCAAAAAGATGATTGTTTTTAATAATTTCTATGAGATGGGGAGAAATATAGAATCTTTCTACAGTCAAAACAACTGCATGTTTTCAGTCAAATTTGACTAGCAACAGGAAAAAACCCAACCAAAACAAACCCAAAATAAAAGGTGGGAGTACAGTCTCTCAATAACAGCCCAGAGTCTCAGGGATGTATAAAGGGTGGTATTGGTGTAAGGAAGAGACAGAAATGACTGACCTGCTTCTGAATGCAATTTGATCTTTTCCTTTCTATGAGTTTAAGTTTTCCTGGTGATGTTCCTGGATCTGCCCTAGCAACAGTCTGTAATACTGAGTTTCTATATTGATCAGTCTTTTAAAAGTCTGCTGTGGTAATGTGTGCAATAATGAATAGGAGGGAACATCTTGTTCTGTGAATTCCAGGAAAACTAAACAGCTGATGGCTTTTGACACTTTGAGATCTTTCCTCATAGTTTTGTGTACTGTGGACATGTGATGCTTGCTTCACTTCAGATTCAGCACACACAGAGATAACATCTCCGCAGTTTTGCTGTGGTTATGTTTATATTTGTATCGTGCCTCTTAGCTGGGCATACCAGGCATTTAGAGACTGCTGTTTTGTTATTGCATATTGAGTACCAGGTCCTGGTGGGATGCTGATTACAAGAGATGTGCTGCCAAGTACAGTTCCACGAGGAGCAGCATGGCCCAGGGCATGGGGACACTGTCAGCATCTCTCATGCCAGGCCCTGTGCCTGGCCCTGCTCTCCCACAGTGTTCAGGCAAGAAGGAAATTAGTCCAGTGGAGGCTGCATGCAGCAAGGGAGTGAAGCCAAGAGCTATCGAATTTGCAAAAATGGAACTAGAGCAAGAGACTTATACTTCATAATAAGAGAAATTGATTAGAGATCAGTTATAGCAGTGGCATTCCTTGGGGTTAATTACCCTTGAGGATTCCCAGCATGTACGTCATGATGGTCTACATTGGGAAATCTTAATTTTTGGGGACAAGTTGTAATTTATCCTTTGTTACAACAATAAATATATCAGTGGTTTACTTTATTGTGGGCTGAAAATATTCCAAGTTAAATATCATTGGCATCTTCATGATTAACATTCCTGAAAACGTTACTCTTTTTTTTTTTAGGATAATCTCAGTGCTTGGATATTGTTAGGAAAAGACTCCAGAACATGTTACTAATGCTGAGTGTATGAATCTGATAGCTGTCTTGAGGATGAGTCCCCAGACAAAGCAAGTTCAGCAGAATGCCCTTGCAAGTAGGTGTGTTGACATTGAGGAAAGTGCTTTGCAATTGCAGATAAAAGGGACCAAGGAAGCTATGGAATACTGCCTTTCACGAAGGATAGGCACAGTTGTAATACTAGTGTTGAACAGCCAAAGTGGAGCTTTAATATTTCACACAAATATCACTCCAGATATTGACACTAGAAAGTTAAGAAATAAACAGCTCTTGCTGGGACTTGACCAAGTATTTACTGTAATCATTCCTTACTACCAAGTAAAAACTAGAAGTCCTTTTTTATGTTTGTTCTTTTTCAGCATATCTTTATAAGCTAAAAAAAAGTCCAGTGAGTTTATGAAGCAGTTGTTTTCTCTTTCCTCTGGGAGAAAGTTGAGGCAGTCTTTCAATTGCCTGTGGCTTGGGTTTCATTATGTTTCTAGTATAGTTCTTGAGGTGTTTGATATTCCTGGCTGCAGCCAAGTTGTTGGCTGTATAGCACAGGCAGAGGATACACGCTGTTCCCCTAAATCACCTTAGGCTCAGCTGGTAGAGCTTTATGCAAAGCTAAGTAGTTCCTTGTGGCTAATACAGGTGCATGTCATTCACTCTCACCAGGTTGAAAGAGGGGTTGGATGGCTCTCTGAGGCAGCCGAAACCACTAAATAGAACTGATTTTTAAAGGAAAATGTCAACATCTTTTTTTTTTGTTTTTATCTTTGGAAGTTAATAATAAAGCAGAACAATAGAGAGTGAGATTATCAGGCCCATAGCTTGTCTACACTACTGAGACTACACACATGCAGATCTATGCAAAGAGGTATCTGATGGGCAATATTCAATAACGTTTCTGAGGAAATACCTAGCATAGCAGTCTTCATATTTATAGAAAAACAAAAGATAAAACAAAATAACCATGTTGACTCTTAATAAATCTGGTTCTGTTTCGTAGGCATGATTTTTTAGGCTGTTTTTATTTTGTTGAATCAAACCATGATAGAGGAAAAGGCCAGTTCTTGCATCTGCCATCTGTTATATCTCCACAAAACATATTCCCACAGCTGCCACCATAGATGTTCCTTCACAAACAAAATAATCAAAATTTGTGGGCTCTCTGCATTCCCATTGGAGAATGTGGTTTATTTCATCCAAGGCATCAGATGTGTTCATGGAAGTTATGTGGGTGAAACCAAACAATCATTGCTCACCAGAATGGACTCATAAGCATTGCTTATTACAGGACTGAACAATCCAGTTTCTATCAGGAGAGCATTGTTCCCAAAACATTTCTGACCACCATGGCTGCAAAAATACAGTTGTCTATGTAGTTGAAGCCCTACCCCAGAAGATGACAATTTCACAAAAGAAGGTCTTTTCCCGTCTGATATTTGTCTGGAAAACAGAGGGATGTGTACACAAGTGAGTGGAATAAAAAAAGGCATCACTTATTGCTTCTTGTGTGCCATTCACCCAGAAATCAAAGTCTGGTACCTTAAAGACTTGGTGAAGAAGAGCTCCCTGATACAGAACTGAGGTCCTGACAGGATGAAGACATAGAAGATGATGGACTTGGGAAAACTCAGCATCAGTATTTCATTAATGCCCGTGGTATTTCTTGCAATTTGTGGCTTTTTATCTTTAAAGACAAGTAGAGCACGGTCTTTGCTAAACACCTGTCCACAGGTATTTTGAGTATGTACTAATACCAGTATAATAGAAGAAATACTGAAAACCAGATCATTGGGTTGGGAATTTTAGGTCTATAAATGGGACTATAAATGAGATTCTGTTAAAGTGCAGGAAATGCACAGGTTTCACTAAAAATTTTTGTGAAGCTTCTCTTTTTCTCTTATTCACTCAGTTCTTCTCTACCTATAGAAAATGAGGTGGTGAATAGAAATTTGTGTCCAGCAGCAACTTAGCTGGCAAAAAGTGGCATATGTTAGCCCAGAACTACAGGAAAGTGAGATGGCAGGTAGGAAACCCCTCCAATGCACTCAGGGATAAACCCACCCAGCAGCTGAGTTGTTAAACCCATCACCCCTCCCTCTACCTAATTTTTTTTTTTTTAAAGGAACTTTGTGAACAGTTTCTGTGAACACTGGCTGAATTTCCTGAGAGCTAAGACAAAATGTTATGTTCTGTATTCTGCTGCTTGCATAATTTGACATGTAATGCACTTTCTAGTTTTGTCTGAGTAGCATATCATGGAGAGGTTAATTGGATGTGTTATTTTTAAGTAGCAGGATAAAGTACACTGAAGAGGAAAAATGAAGCTATGAAAATTCGGAGAATGCATTAGGGATAAATGCGAGAAATTGCATACTGAGGAACATCTATACCATTAAGAATATCTGTAAGGAAGGGCACTCTTTTTCACTCTAAAATGTAGTCAAATGGATACCTCCAGCTCATCCACTTGCTTTTTAAACTCGACTTTTTGGCTTGCACTAACATGTTCATCATAAAATGTATGAGCCTTGTATGCCAAAGGGAAACAACATAATGCTCAGCTATGACAGAAAAGTTGCACACATTACTTAGAAATACATGTTTTGCATTTGCTTGCATGACATATATATGATGCTATTTTTTTCTTATCTGCTACTCAGTGGTTTACCTCCTCCTGAGTATATCATAGCTTTCATGTCATATATCTCAGCTCTATCCAAGCAAGATATATTTCTTCCCCTTCTGTAAGCAGAAGTAGATTAACTGATTGTACTGTGATGTTGGGGTTTTTCAAGAGTCTCTGAGACAGAGGAGCAAAATTAAGGCAAAGTTAAGTTAGGCAAGTGCCTTTGTCTTGGTCTATTTAAGGATGTCCTTAATTATGCTCTTGTTTGTTTGTTTTCCTGCTAGAGCACAGATGTGGCTTAGTTCAAAATACAGACTATTTGTGTATGGCTACACGGCTTGTGCTTTCCAGGCACTTAATAGGATGAGTGGTCTTCCTGAATGGTGGGGAGTTTGGCATGCATTAGTACTTGGATAATTTTGTGAGAGTCTGGAAAGACTCTCAAACTCTTGACAAGTATAAGGAATTAGAGCAAATGTACTGAAGGATGAGGCAGGTGCTTGTGTGTTCAAATGTTTTTTTAGTTTCAACAGTAGCATGCCCTTGGACATTCTTACATTCTGGCTTATGCTGTTGGCCTTTACCCAAGTGTGGAGCTCAGCTGGACAGAAAGCTAAAACACAGTAGCAATGAAACTGAATAGGAACTTTTGATCCTTCTAGAGTTATTGACTGAGAGCCAGTTCTAGGACATTATTCATTTAGATGGATTTTGGCAGGAGTAGGTGAAGGAATGGTGGCTTAATGTCCATGTTTTTTTCCTAGTTCTGTCAAATTCAGTATATCTGTCTTGAAGTTATATTGGTGATTGTGTATGTGTGCAGCCCAGGAACTGTTTGGTCATTCAGGAAGTTCGTGTAGTACTTTATTGATGTCTGTTTGTTTTTCCCTAGAAACTCCCCAAAAAACCCAATAGTGACTTTGAGAAGAATGCATAGAACATTCTCCACAAATGGTTCAGAGGCAGTTTCTCATTATATCCTAAAAGAGTAAATGTGACATCTTCACCACAGGTAGACACATAAATTGGCACAGACATTTGGAGGTGTTACTGGAGATGACCTGTGGTGTTTGAGACACCCTCACAGGGTTGTTGGATATGGTGCAGATCATATGGGATACTCTGGCAATGGCAGATGGAGGCCAGGCAAACTGGGCATGGCAAGGAATTGGGTCAATGCTGTTCATTTGTTGTAAAAGTTATGGGTGCTGTTTTTTGGGGTTGTTTTGGGTTTTTGTTGTCTTTTTGGTATTTTGGGGTTTGTTTGTTTGTTTGTTTGTTTGTTTGTTTTTTGGGGTTTTTTTTGGTTTTGTGGTGAAGTGTGCTGTGTGGAATACTTAGTTGTGTTACTATATACCATAATTCTCAAGAACTTGTTATTGAGACTTGTCTTCCCTGAAATCATAAGGCAGTAGGGTGCTGCTTCCTGCTCTTTAAATGCGTAATGAAGTTACTTGCTGTTGATCCTCAGTGTAGCTAGGTTGATACTCCTTGTGAAATATGTCTAACACCTTGCAGTCTAATTTGGATTTTGATGTGGAAGAAGTCAATTCAGGAGCTGGGATAGGGACCATGTCCCCATTACTAGTGGTGTTTCTCTTCCCTGAAGGTTAAAGTGAGAAGCATCACCAGATTAGTGCTGCTTCTTGTATGGCTGAGTCAGGTGCTATCACTGTGACATGCTTTTCCTATTGCTTCTGAAACATTCTGTGACATTCAGCCTTATGTTAAGTACGTAGTTGTCAATAATTTCTGTGACTAAGAGGCCTTGTCCTCATGTTACACTGCCCCCAACTATGACAGCTGTAGAGGTTACAGAGCTGCTCTGTAATGAGGCAAGAGGTTTGGAGAAATGTAAATTGTTGTTACAGTAGGTAGGTATGCCAAGAATTTAATTTTTTTGAGCAGCGCAGGCAACTGGTATTTCAGTGGCTCTGTTTGAGACATTTTTTGGTTGTCAGAGCCCAGATGAAGAGGAGCCATAATGCAGTGTGTTAAAATGTCATAACCTAAGGGCAGAAAGAACCTGAACATATTACAGATGAGTCCCTATGGATCAAGGAGGTATCAAATTGCATAAGCAAGTTACTAATGTACACTGGTAGTTAAAACAGCATATTTCTTTTCCTAGAACCCTTTTCTTACAACCCTGCTTGAGGCTGTAAGTGCTGTGGAATTAAGAGTTTTGTTTTAAAGATGTAATATTTTTGAATGCATTTCAGTTCACATGAAAAGTAGGGGCCAAAAGCAGTGATTTGGGACATGCATAGTTCAAACAGCACTAAACCCCTGGTTCTTAATGTGTTCCAATTCTCTCTGATTTACTACTAATGCAACTTGATTCTGCCTTAGCAATAACATTAATAAAAGCATGCTTCAATTTTTTTCTCCTATGATTTTAGCATAAACCAACATCACAGCTTTGGTGTATGGGCACATAGAATCTTGTCCACCATGTTAGTGCTCCACGCCGCCTTATTTGGAATGAGCCTATCTCCAAAGGCACATTTATTGATGCTCTTCAGCTGGCTGCATAAACTTGCTTTCCCAAAGAAATCTCACTAGAATTCAGGCATCAGATATCCCCCCAACAACTACAATTTTAAGATTCTCCTGAATGACTTGAATGCTCAAGAGCAGCTTGCTCCTGTGCAAGACAGGTCCATCACCAGGAACGTTCTGAGCCTATCCCAGAAGTCATATAAACTTGCTTTCTTCAGAAGCAAGGCCAGTTGATTTTCTCTCCTGAGCAAGCATGAAATCACATGGGAAAAAAAAAAAAATTAAAAAAAAGTTTGAAATATTATGGGGAGACACAATTTTAAATCCTGATAGCATCTCTTGAGTGTGACCACGTGCAATGCCAGAGATGTGTGCCTGAGCAAAATACCTGGTCTGTTAAATGCTTACACAGCTGGTGAGGACTACATATATACACAGTAAAATAGAAACCTGTGCACTGGTTCTTTGCTCCCTCAGACAGAATCATTCTCCAGGACCTGGGGAGCCTGACTTCAGTAAGGCTTAGGAAAAGGAGAAAACTGCCCCAGGGTGTGCACTGATACTATTTATCATATTTTTATTACTTGTTTACTACAAGTAAAAATATTGTAGCAGCTGAGATATTTCAGCATTGCAGATCGTTATTTTCAGGTCTGAAGTGCAGTGTGTCTGATCCTAGCTGCACAAATTAAATACTAATAATCATTCAGCTAGGTGAGTCCTCTGTGTATTGCAGGCAATTACCCTTGTTTTAGAAAATAGACATTTGTCCACATTTGTCATCTGTGTGATTCACTGAAGTGGAGACAAATGTAATAAAATGACCCTTGGGTAAAAAGATCTTTTTGTTTTATTTCTGGAGGGGGAAAGTCTTCCTAAACTCTGTCACTCCTGGCTGAGCTGATTAATTTTTATCTTCATTATATTCCTGTTTTCCACTGCACTGCAAAGCATGAATAAGCTCTTGGCTTTTTGTCAGATGGTTTGTCCCTTATATTTCTCTGTGCAAATTCTTTTTACATTTCTGTGCTCACCAAATCAGAGTTTTTCTGTCAGTGACTGAAATTCTGGACTGAACAGTACCAATTAGACTAATTTATTAGGTTAAGTTCTCCTGAAATGCTTTACTTTTGAGTTGTATTTATGAGTAGTCTATATTCCCTGTGCTGTAACTTCCCTGTATTAAAGTGTAGAGGGAGAAGAGATTTAAAGAGAAACAATCTGTTTCCTTTGGAGTTATAATAAGATGACATCATCAAAAGGTGCCTCCTGTACTTACCCACATAACTTATTTAATATAACAGTGGTTTGACTGAAATACAAGTGCAAAAATACAAATAGTATATAAATGACAGGCCATAGTTTACCTCAGACTAGATCTGCTCAGTCTACCTTATTCCTTATATGAGGAAAAATAAGGATGATTTGGGATTCAGGATGGGAAGCAGACATGCCACTGAGATGACTTTTAACTGTTGCTCTGTTGTTCTACGTTTGAGCAAGCACAGAAAAAAGGACGCAAACAGCTGATGGTTTCCTTTAAAAAAGATTTATCTAAATTTAGAAAATTCTTTGCCAAGTCTTCCAAGGATCTTTCTAGAGACAGTGAAAGTGCTCATAAATAACCCCTCACCCTAGTAACAATACATAACACAGCCTGGATTGCTGGGATTTCAGCATCCCCTGACCAGCTGGGTATTGTGCAGCTGTCAAGCCTCTGCAGCTTCCCTGTATTTCTGACTGCCTATGATAACAATGAAAAAAGAAGTCAGCAGAAAAGATTTGTGTTTTTGGAATTGCTGTTGATTCTTACTTGTGCAACATTTCTTCTTTAGCTGCTGTCAATAAAAGAGTGAGTCTCTGGCATTTAGAGATTTGTGGCAGTGGCAGCTCTTTGGCAGCCCTGCACTCTCACCAGGCTCCTGGAGATTACAGTGTCCGAAGTCCTTGGTTCCATAATGCCTCCTTTTCACTCCTTATTTTTGCTGCAGGTCGGGGAGTTCAGAGCCCACGCTGCAGAGTGGACAGCCAACGTCACCGCCGAGTTCAAGGAGACCCGAAGGCGCCTGAGCGTGGAGATCTACGACAAATTCCAGCGGGCCACCTCCATCAAAAGGAAGCTCTCTGCAGAGCTCGCCGTCAACCACAACCAAGACCTGACCCCCTGCAAGAGAACGCTGTCGGTGAACCACCTGACCAGCGAGAAGGACCTCTTGCCAGCTCTGACAAAGACGGACAGCATTTACATGAATGGCTTGACGCCGCACTGTGCAGCAGAAGAGATAGCCGTGATCGAGAACATTAAGTAGCCATGACTTTGGATCCCAGCCCTTGGGAAGCTCTTGGCTTAGACTAGCCATACACCTTTTATTTTTTTTTTTTCCCACCCTGTTGATGACCAGTGCTAGCAGCATTTTATATGTGTGCATGAGTTCCACAGAAAAACTACAGTCCCGAGTTACCATCGCATCTCTTCAGAGACGCAAAGACGAATGGCACTGCTGTTTCCGAAAGATGCTGGAACAAGCAATGTTTTCTGCCTTTATCTGCCCAGACTGTTTTTCACTTCTAATGTGCCATATGGCCTCACGAATGAATCTCACTTGTTTATGGTAACAATGTAGCTTTGAGGGATCAGTCCTTAAAATTTCAGGGTCTACCTTACTGAGCCTAGGAATGGACCATTTCTGGACTACAACACATTTGTAAATGGCAAGAAATTCTTATGCAGCCTTTTACCTAAGAAATTTTGGTCAGTGCCTTATCTTTTGAAGAACCAGAACCTCTACAGTTCCTGTACAACTTTTGTTTGTTTGGGTTTTTTGCATGAGAAGTGTATTTCATTTAAGCCTTTCGTTCTTGAAATCGTGGTGTTTCAAAGGTGTCTGTTGTGAAGATACCAACCAGCATGAATGAATGCCAAAACTCAACAATCATCAATTGATGTTCTTAGCCCCAAATTTAAAGGCACTGCAGTTTCAAAAGTTGCAAACCTGTCCCCCAGAAGCATTTTGTTTTACTCAGGTCCAGTTGATACTTGTTCACACTGACTTGTAGGATTTGCAGACCCTTTTCAGGTCTTAGTTTTCCAAGCAGTGTTCAGCAGTTGTTTTTCTCTGCATCAGATGTACCAAAAAAAATCTGCAGCTTATCTATCACTAAATTATTTGGTAGATGACAAGAGCAAATAAAAATTACTGTTTTGATGAGAGGCAGGGGGAGGCTTTAAATTGCTGTGTTCTAATAATCACATCCAAAAAAACAATGCAGAAGAATGCAGCTGTTTTTAATAAGCATAAACCTTCTGCCAGATATTTGGTATGAAAAGGATTCTTAATTTCCTTTTTAAGCCAAGTCATCCCAGAGGCTACATGATATTTTACCCAGGAATCCTGGTGGAGTGCTTTCCTGAATGTCACGTGGGCTGCTTGTGCCAGAGCTGTGGCTAACGTGGGAATGCAATTGAAACTGGTATCACTGTGACTTTCTACATTTCAAACAGAGGTGGCTCTGAATAACAATGCAGGCATGAAGAAGAGCTGATTAATAGCACAATCTGAATACCGATGATTGTTCAGACAGGATAGGCTGACAAGAAGCAGATCTAAACCAGACTGTGGGTTTTCTTTATTGGTTTTAAGAAAACACATTAATTTTGTACCTTCTGTTTTGCTTATAGGTGTACATGAGATTCAGAAGAAATGCAGGATGGAATGGATAATTTTGCATTTTTTTTTCCTTATGTTAGTCTATTGTAACCTGGCTGTACATAAAATGAATAGAACAGGCCTTAAAGAAAAATTTAGGCTCTGTAAATTAAAAAAAGAATGGGACTTTGCTGATTGGGCATGATTCAAATGGCAAATCTCACAGCATCTCTGACCATTAGATAACATGCAAGATATGAATGTTCATGTTTTTTGGATGCTTAGCTTGTTTTCTAATAAATATAAGTTAATATGTAAATTCAGTGTAAATATCAGTCAATTAACATTTATAGAGAGTACGCTTTTAAAACTAAGAAAGTTCCATGACACAGCACCGAGCAATGCTCTTATAACAAAGACCCTTGTCTCCCCAGCACAGTGTTCTGAATGTCCACATGGCAAGGGTCCTTCTTGCCATGCATAAACTGTGAATTGTAATGAAAAATAAAGTTTTTAATTAAAATAAGCTTTCCTGATTCTCCTGCTTGCTACAACTGGAATGCTAAGGAATAATTTGTGAAACTGATTTTTATGCTTTCATTGGTTACAGAGTATAGCAGTTTGCCACCTGCTTTAATTTAAGCTGGTTTAGCAATAAAGGCTTGACTTACCCAGCACAGAAATTACTATTTTTTTTTTCTTGATATTAAAAACAGTGCTCTTCGGTTGACATACCTTAAGCTGTGTTTCTTGCTATTTTGTTTAAAAAACCTATCAGGATTCCGTTTCTTCCATCATATGCTACAGAGCTTCCTGCGGTTGCTCCATCCTTGCCCTGGGGGAGGTGCAGGGGGCTCTGCCCCTCTGTGCTGCTGGTTCTCCTGTGGTTGCTGGCACCTTTCTGCGGAGTGTGTGAACAAGCAGCTCCAAGGACAGTAGCCTTTCATACTGCAGCAGTTTCTTCTACGGTGAATATTTTACAGGGGCCTCTTTAATTATGTCTTGGCCAAGGGAATGGGAGCCCACACCAGCCTGGTGGTGAGGAAGACTGAGGGTTTTATATTGCTTCAATCTGATTTGCGTGGGGTGTGTTTTAGTGCCTTTTGGAAGTGATTTGTCAGAAAGGGACAGGTAGTGTTCAAAGTTTATTGTCCTTGATTCCCTGAGATATCTTAGGTCAAAGCCTTGTATCCCTCTAACTAGCTTGTTTCCAGTTACCAACCTGCAGAAGTGCTTGGCTTTGTGGTTTCTTTCATTTTAAGGAGTCTCAAGACCTGCTGAAAAGAGCATTTATGTTTTGGAGATCCTGTGGCAATGTTTGAGATACAAGTGTGGATACTTAAACCTATTCAGTTTATATTTCCTTTGACTTTTGAATATGATCTCTGGGAAAAAAGATCCCTGTTAACTTATACATATTTCTTTCTTCACCTTTGTAAGAGATCTAAATTATCCTCCCTTATCAAAATAGATTTATCTGTGGGGAACAAAGCATAAATAAATGAAATCCTTCATTTGGAAGTTTAATAACTGAAGGAGAAAAGATGCCACAATCCAGATGGTATAGGTAGGTAGAGTTATCATGATCCAAACATGTCCAGTGTCATTAAAGTTTTTGGAAAATATTTTTCTCCCTCTCCACACGATAGACCAAAAAGGCTGAGGATGGCTCAGTTAATTTATAATACTTGATGAACTCAAAGGTTTTTCTCTTTATTCCCATAAGAGCAGATTTTTGTATTAAAAACCCTGTCTTTCTTGTCTCTGGAAATTTTGTATAGCTCATTTTCCCTTCCAAATATGGAGCTAACCAAGCATGAATTAAGATCCATTTGTACCTTCTTTTCTGTCACCTATACATGGAAACGTTTCAGACTGCTAATATGCTTGGTACTTAAGCAAGCTTGTGAAAATGGTAAAGGGCTGTTTTCTTTTATACTGGAAAAAAAAAGGCATTGGGAAAATGTTCTGGATGAAAGACAAATTGTGGCACATAATCTATAAAGACCCACATGCCACCTAACAGAACTATTTATTTCTCAGTATTACAGTAAACACTCCATTAATAAAACCAATTTGAAATCTCTTGAAGGGGTAGCTAGAGGTGATCTGCTTTATTTATTGTTGGTTGTGATAATCTTTTTTCTTTCTTTGTATTTTTTGTTGTGCAGTACCTGATAAAGTGTCTGTGTTGATGAAACCCTCAAGTCTTGGGTAGCCCTGCGTGAGAGCCAGGGAGATAGAGCTGCAGAGAGTTTGTACCATGATCCATTCTTGCTTGAGTACCAGGGCAAGAACTTTCTTTGGTACCCCCTCCATGTGCTCAATGCATGTAGCCTCAAGCTGCCTCTCCGCCTTTTTCTAATACTTCGGGAGCCTTGAGGTGCTACTTTCAGAGCAGTGAAAAGCATGGAAGGATCAAACCCAGAAGCTTGCTAAATCTCATGAGCATCCCAGCCATGGAGAAACATGTCTGTTTCTCTCCACCTCTTCCTGATTCCATAGGAGGAAAGCTCGAGGGTAACAGAAATCCACAGAAAAGCTGAATCTCTAATTTCATTTCTTGACCTGAAATGGACCTTCCTTAGGTCGCACTGTGAGACCAGGATGTCAGATGTGAAGTGTGTACATTTGTTTGGAGTTCTTGCTCCTCCAGCATTATTCCTACATTATTATGTAGGAATAATATAACATATTATGTTATATGGAATACATATTATTATTCCAACGACCTCTAAAGAGGAGCACAACACACCCTGCAGAAGAAGAAAGGAGGCTGCTCTACTTGGTCAAATCCACATGCACATCAAAAGTGGGTATACATTTATAACTAATTCCTGGGAAAGAGATTTTCCTGTCAGGAAAACTACCTACAGTGTTGAAATACAGCAGTAATGCTTCTAATAAATTCCTGTCATACACTTGTGTGATAATTAACTTTTCTTTCCCACCCTGCAGTTCTGTTTGAAAGGAAAGGATTTTATATATGTGGAGAAACACACATTTTGTACAACTTTGAGTTAATTATTTTGTCATTTAAAAAAAATATTATTTTTTGTTTCTGTTGCCCTGCAGAATTAAATGAACAGTGTAACCTTACAGTGAGTAAAGTATTCCTTTTGGGAAAAGTAGACAAGATGCTGATTTACTGTTATTGGAAATAACAAGCTATTGAGCTACATGGAGATTAAAAATGTCAGCTTTTTCATTTGAGCAAGCATTCTCTGCTTTGCCAAATTATTGTTAAAATTGTAAAGAGCCTTTGTGAGAATCAATAGGTATAGTTTTATTGCACTTTGAGAACTTGAGTATTTCAATTTTAGACTATTGCTTGTCATGCTTTTATGAACTTTCAGAGGAATATATTGAATAAGCTTGTGAATAAGTACATTACTTATTGTAGAACAGTAAGTCCCTTTCACACATAACAACTGACATAGTAGCATATGCAGCTTTATGTTCTGGACCCAGATATACTGTGCCTTCAATATGTATTGACATTGTTGCACCTTCTTAAATTGTCTAAAAAATCCACTTTGGTATAATGACTATAGTTTCATGTAAACTCAGTGATTTGAAAATATATCTCAATTTTAAATCAGTATCTTAGAAAATCAATAAACTTCACAACTTTTTATGAATTATAATAGTCTATCAGCACTGGTGACATAATAAATAATATCTTATTGATTGCCTGTTTTAGTTATTTCTGAATATTAGCTGTTTTCCTAACCTAGTTGCTGGAGACAGATAATCATGAAGAAAGCAACTCATCTCCATGGTTTGTGATCAATACACTCGGACTGAGCTGCTGGTATTAGAATTCTTAGTGGTAAAAACTGATGTATTGTGTTCCGCCCACACTGTTACTAATTATTAGTGGTGGCATTCGTTAAATTCTCTGGGTGCACTGATTTTTCTGGGAATGTCACGAGGGTGTTTATACAGACCTCTCTAGTTTGACTTTGGCAAACAAGTGTACTTAGTGAGAAACTCCTTTAGAAGGATCGACTGTGTTAATTCAATTGTTGGTAATAGCTAATTCTCAAGACTAATTATATGCAGCCAGATCTTCATCCTCCAGAGAAAAGCATATAACACATGTATAATAGAGATCCTGATGGGAATGTACTATCTGTCATTAGTAATAAATAACAATATTCTTCAGAAGATAATCAGCAGCCTGAAATGATTCCTTAAACAGCAGTTTAGTGTTAGCTCCATTTCTTTTTCTTTCACTATTAATTTGGTCCTTCAGATTAAAGAGTGTGTTCTGAGAAGTTTTGCTGAAGCAATACACTGGTTGTGAAAGATGTATTTTAGTCTTGTTTGGCTGAGGGGATACTGAGACTAACTTTGCTGAGTGACCAGAAAAGTGAACATACATGTTGAAAATGGGAACATGAGAGAATACATGACTGTACTGCTGATTTTGATTTTTACACCAGTGACGGACAAGTCTACTTCTGTTTTGTGTGGATTTTGCTTTTTCTGCAAAATTATAGTATTCAGTATTCATGCACTCAAGCATGCAAAGCCCACTAGACCTGGTAGGAAATGTGATAAAGAGATGTTCTGCTTTTACTGTCCCAGTTGTAGTTAGCACACCCTTCTCTGTAATGCATTGGCATTCAGAACCATTTGTCACCTTGCTTGCTCTGTAGCAGAAAAGAAGGAATTTACAGATTTGAAGGCATCATGTTGCACATCTGGACGAAATAGTAGCCCAAGAGCTGCAGGCTGGGCCCTTCTGAACTTCAGACTGATAAGTCACAAAGTCTCAATGCTTTTTTAATAGAGAATACCACAGTGTTTTGTAGCAAGAAGAAGCACAAAAAATAAGGCTCTGCTGTGAGAAGTGAAAGTGGGAGTAACGTGTCATGTACTATTGTACTTCGTAAAGTGGAGGTGGTACAGACACAAAGACCTTTTCATTTCTCAGTGTCCTCAGGGACTGTCAGGAGAGTCAGAGTGTAGCCTGTGTTACATCACTGTGCTCCTGCTCTTTTGCAAGCTCTGAACGTGCCCCAGCTGCAGAGGTACTGTACCTTCCTGGGTGCCACTTGGCTGGCAGTGGTGGGGTGGCTTGAGGGGGGTTCACTTTCTCTTGCTCGTACAGCACAGATGGAGTAAGAAGAGATGGGTTTGGTGTTGCAGGAACAACTTATTGTCCTTTGGAAAGAGGCAGGACACACCTGAATGCTGGACTAATTTCACTTTGGCTAATATGAAGTCCTTAAAATTCTTTTAAGTAGGGAAACGTTTTTGGAAAAATGGATTCCTATTTGCTCTACCAAGATCAGAGCAGAGGCTGCAATTTTGTTTTATCACTGCAGCTGCATGGCTTGTCTCTAAATGAGCAAGACTAGCACAGAATTAGCACTGGAAGTGGCTTCTGCTTGTGTAGGCAGAAACTACAAGAAAATGGTTCCTCAAGAATTAGAAATGAAAACATTCCTCCAAATTCAAGCTGCTGGTTGGTGATCATGGAATCAGATTTAGAAAGGAAACTTTTATTGTCAGTATAGAAGGGCTGCATTTGCACATTGCTCCACACTTACTGTCCTTTAACAGAGCTGCCTGCTTCAAGAGTAAAGGATTACAATGGAGAACATGTAAAGCCCTTAACTACAGAGCACACCATAAACCTTTCTTCCTTTTTATTACAAATCCAAAGACAGTTTCCTGTACAGAAAAAAGCAGAGTGCAGAAATGCACCACTAGCTACAATGATAAGTCAGGATATTTTCCTTTCATTCTTTTTGTTGTTGTTTCTGTTTATTTCTGTGTGCTAGAGTTAAAAGACTTCATACATTTTAATGTGGCATCTTGCATAATAACTGTAACTCATAGAAGCAAATTTATGTGCTGTTTGCCTCTGGTTTGCACATTTTGGTCCTATTAGAAGTTAAAAAACATTCTCCAGTGCAGGTGAAAAAGGGTTATTTGTGAAAAACATATGTGAGAAATGGTTGAGAAGGAATAAGCATCTGACCAGTGTTTTCCCAATTAAATATGTTAGAAATTCTGAAAAAAGATATATGCTGCTGTGGATGTCATGACACGATCCTTGAAGAGGACGTGATCATGTGCAGAGCAACATGGGGTTGCCCTGCCTTGCAGCACCTAAGAGAGCTGTTGGAATTGCATGCAACAAGCATAGAGCTACTTTCCTACCTCTTCCAGCATTATCTGTCTGTCAGTTTGGTAATTTAGCAGCAAAAAAAAAAGCCCTTTTTTGAAGCCAGTTGGAAGAGGAGGACAGAAGATACTAACCTGAACAATGGGGACAGCTGTGGTGATTATATCAGGTTCTCAAGTGTCCTTTTCTCCACCCCTGCTATTTGGGGGCTGTGTGAGAGACATACCTTGACAATTGAAGTGCTGTCTCATCTCTGCAGATATATAGCTTGGGTTTGAAACTGTCTGTAAGCCTCCACTAACTCAGAAATATAGAAACTAAAAATGATTTCAAAGAAGTAATAACAGTTTTTTGGAGACAGTTATTATCCTGGGGGCTTTTGATGGTCTGTCTGTATTTGAGCCGTACATGAGGTAACGGATTATTACAAATTGACATGAAAAATCAGGGTGCTGTAAAGTCAGGTCCTTTACACCTGACTTTGTATTACTTTGACATCTTACAGATAACGATAAAAAACAATTAAAAATCACAAGCCTGAAAATTCCTTGAAAAAATCCCTAAACAACAAAACCCGAAACAGTTCAAGAGTTTGACAAATTCATCATTTCCTCAGTTTTTTCCCAGCAATATCACCCCACTATAATATGACTTTTTCCATCTTTCTCTTTTTCCCATTTTATTTTACATTTCTTGTGTTGTCGAGCAGTTAGAGAGGAATTTGAGGGTTAGGTTTGTGCACTCTATTCCAATTTGGGGCTTACTCAAGGAGCAGCAAGATTAATTTCTTTAACATAGATAACAATTGCATTGAGCTGTCTCTTTAAAAAATACAACCAAACAAACAAAAAAGCTAACATGGAAAGCACTCTCGATTTGCTTTTTTGTTTTCTTTTTATTGTAGAATGACAGAATATTCTGAGTTGGAAGGGACCCACAAGGATTCATCAAGGTCATCTCTTAAGTGGGTGTCCATCTGGGGACTGAACCCAAAACTCTGTGTGTTATTAGCACCATGGTCTAATCTACTGAGCTGTTCTTGGGGTCTGAGTTCCAGTATATTCTTACTTTTTTACTTGAGAGAAACTCTCTGCAAATATTTTATCCCCTTTTCTTCAATCTCTAAAAATTTCCCTTTTACAGTGGTGAAAAGACAGAGTCCTTTATGGCTGCTGGCATGTCCAGAGCAAATTTGTTGCGGTCACTCATTTTGTTTTGTTTCTATTTTGCTGAGGTATTTGTTATCTCTCTGTAACCTTTTCTTGTCCTGAGATTTAGAGACGAGAGTCACCTCTTCGCTCCTTGCTCTACTCTCTGCCCTGCCCAAAGAGGTTCTTTGTTCATGGCTAGTTCATACTGTAGAAATGCAGATTCCTGATGTGTTCATATGGTTATCTTTCCATCGGCTTAGATACCACATTGTCTCCTTTCCCCCTTGTGGCAAGGCAAATGAGTCATCCTGAATACCCCCACCATGTAGACTGTCAGGAACTTCTCACGTTTCCTTAATTCCTTGGTTTGTTTATTGCCTTGGACATCTAGTGAAGTGCAGGGTGACTCTGAAAAAAGGAAAATTGTTGCTTATGGAAGAAATCTTTTTGAATGAGGATGCTAAAAAAAATTGCTGTGTGTTCATGGAATTAGGATGTTATAATTCTTATAATGCAGTTTACTGGGAATGATTTGTGCCTATGTAATAAACAAATAGCAGTGAGAAACATGGGAACCACAGGTAAATATGTGAATTTTGCTTGTAAGGTTTATTTGAGAGCACTCTAAACATCTGTCAAGTCATCATGATGACAGCCATGTAAAATTAAAACCAGCACTTGGGGTTTGGACTTCTCCCCCGAGCAGAACTGCTGGCTCACTGCAACTTCCTAGTGTTAGGCTGGAAACCAGCATTCATTAAATATCCTAATTTTTCTTCAGAACAGGCAACTCTTTGAGTACAGACCCCTGGAAAGTGCATGAAGGGGAATAGACTGTGGACCATGCTTTAGGCTGGAGCAATGGTTACCTCCATATTCCCTTTCATGGGAGATGACAGCAATTGTTAATTTACTAAAAATTATACTGACAATTTTCAGTAAAATGCTGGACATGAATCTGCTTTGATACGTGAGATAGCCACATTGGTGAAGTGTTTCAGGAGTGAAAAATCCGAGTCCATTGGCAGGTACATGAAATAAAAAAATACAAAAGAGAAAATATAAAAGGAAAGTCTTGCTTTGAGTGTTGCCTCCAAGAATCAAAAGCCCAGGAGGCAGAATCCTGTTTTTCATGTCACATAGCTGTCACTAAAGGCAACATGAGAGTCTTCTCACAGGAAGCAGTTATTTAAATGGATGTCTTTCCATCTGGGCAGAATATGAGGCCACAGTCTCATCTCTATACCTCTTCAACTAACTCTGTCCCCCAGTCTCCTTCTGGAGCAGGGTAAAACAGGGTAGTTCCTACCCAAAGGAACTGAAGGATTGGCCAAAAAAACAGGAACACAATGTTTATGGAGAGAATTTCAATGCTTTATGCCTCTCCAGGATTCTAAAATTTGGATGAAATGTGTTGTTAAAATGTCTTCCCAACCATTTTCTTTGATCCTGTTTTAGAAATTATGCTATTGTGTAGTTTCTAAATGAGGGCAATACCAACAAAAGTCTTTTCTTGCAGTTTCTTCTCGCTTGTGCTGTTGAGCCTTGCATATAAATACCACAACTGCTTCTGCTCTAATAACCCACAGAGATATATTGTCTTCAGAAAAAAGTGGGAGAGTGAGGACATTGCAGGAAAGGCTTTGCTCTAAACCAATACCAAGGCTTAATAAGCACAAAAGCACAATTTATACAGTGAGTGGGAGCTTAATACAAGTGCAATTAAGTGTAATGACATCACTAATCTGCCCGAATATTCATTCAGTTTGGCAATCAAATCTACTAACCCAAGTCACTTTCGGGTCCGCGGGGGCCTGCAGCTGCCTCAGCTCTCTGTCCCTGTAGCTGTGTCAGGAGGGCCAAAAGCTGCTGTGGACATCTTGCAGCCAATCCCTGTGGTGATGAGGGGCACTCATCTGGAGCTGTTCTAAGCTGACTTCTGTTGGCTCTGTGCTGGAAAGATGCACCCTGTGGACCACAGTGACAAACATGAATTCAGGCTGGGAGCAGAACAGTCACTTTATTGTGGCACCTCAAATCACCTGAGCTTCTGGGAGATTTGCTGGTTCAACTGGCAAATTTCTGAATGAGTGACTGTGAATGTCTTGAGCTGCCCGGAGTGAGGGAACAGCTGCCTCAATGTTCTTTTGAACTTCTTCATTCTGCAGAGCAGCCAAACCAGCTAAAGATGCTTTTTCCACCCAAGAGAGTACTTGTCCCATCTTTGTCACTCGTTTATTCCATATGTAGGAGGATAGATAGGCTGACAGATGAGGGTTGTTGCTTGTTTTTTTAATGAATTAAACTAGGAAAAGGAAGTGGATGAAGGGGAAAGAACTCAGCTTTATCTTCGTCCTTCTCCAATGTCACTCCTCACGCCACCTGAAAATCTTGTCAAAGCCTCCAAGCCCCGTAGAGGGAAAAAAAGTGGTCATGGTATCACTTGTCTAAAAACAAAAATAAAACACCCACCCTGAGAAAACACCTTCCAAGGCAATCTTTATGCATCTAAGACTCATAAAGGAAAGGACACAGTATGTCTAAATTTTGCTTTGTAAGTCACATGGAGATGACAAGCACAAGAGATGAGGCTGGAATATCATGTGGTGGGGCTGATCCATTTAGTCTTGCCCCATTTTTGTGTGACCTCTGTGCATCTGAATTCTTACAGTATGAAAAGCACCTGCCAACTACTGGTTTGGGGTTTGTTGTGGAATAAAATATACAGTTAATTAGCATACATTAGAATAACTTTTAGCCCTCACTTTTATGATATCAAAGAACATTTTCCTTCCAATTCATAAGTCCTCAAGTTTAAAAGATCAAGCTTGACATAAATAAATCTGAAATGACAGTGACAGAGAGCTCTGATCAAATGAGGGGATGCTAAGCTTTTCAGCTAACATGAAAGACTAATTACTGAAGTGAGACTTAATAATTGATGCCTTCATTCAGTATAGCTCTGAGATTTAGGTCCAATAAAGAATTTATGTACCTAAAAATAGTAAATACAGAACCTAATTTTCCATCATTTGGTCCCCAGATAGGGACCCAGAACCCTGTGCATATTATTGAGGCCCTAGAGCAACAAAGCAGTCAAGAAAATTTCGAAGATCATCAGATGGGGGCTAAGCTTGGTGCCCTCAGCCTGCCCAAAATTAGCCAGGCTAAACGTGACTCGGTTGATGATGCAGGCATGTGGCAGTGAGGGGTGGCTAAGCAGCAGCTCAGCTCTACTGCCATCTGATAAGAAGCATCAGGGTTTGCTAAATTGCCATTTCCTTTAGTCCCCATTTAATCCTCATGTCTAGACCTGGTTTAAACAATAGAAATGCCAAAAAAGCAGCAGGAAGGCTTATATTCAAGATGTGTCTGGGGTTGCTGGGATATGCTTCTTCACAGTCCTTGAACTAATGTGTTACTGAGATTTTTGCCCCCTCAAAGCGCTTTGCAGGACTTTTTACTGCTCCTTTTTACACAATAGCTCTTACCCTGGGGCTCTCTGGGAGATTGAACTCCATTAGCTGGAGCAGATGAGTTCATACATCCCTGAAGAGAGGCTGAGCCATGGGGCAACAGGTCAGGCCATCAAGGCAGGACTTTTATTTCTCCTGCTTGAAACTGAAGTGGAGGATGGCAGAGGGTGGAGCTGAGGGCTTGGAGGCCCTTCTTTGCAGGTGCAAAGTAGTGAGTCCCACACAGCTGAGCCCTACTGCTGGCTCACTGCCCTTGTAAAGCAAAGTGATGGAGAGCTAACCAGGGACAGAGATTGGCGGAGTCTCCAGCCTGGGAGACATCCCTGAGTACTAGCCTAAGGACTCAGGCTGCATCTGGAAAATAGCCTAATCCCAAAAATGCAGTTTTCTGGGATGGAAAGGATTGACCCAAGACTTCTGGCAAAACACAGTGAAACTGGGACCTGCAGCAAGGCATGGTTTAGGCCTCAACAGTCTCTGCTCTGGCAGCTGTGGTGAGGGAGGTGACACCAGGTGGTGCAGGTGTTTGTGGTGGTGGAACTGATTGTGGTGGTAGAGGTGGTATCAAGGGGCGAGGGTGGTTGTGGAGATGAGGTCTTTTGCTTAGTGAATTGCATGGAGAGCCTGATCTTGGACAGGAAAGAGTGAGGATTTACAATGCCCTTGGATCATCACTGGTGCATCTTGACAAAGCGTGGTGAGCTAAGACTAGGTGGGAGGGTTGTGTGTGGTCACTTGCTCCTGTTTTGAGAGGGCACTGACTTCAGGCCATGTTGGAGAAAGGGGAGGAAGGTCTGTCTTGACTATTGGTGTTTCACTTTGTTTTTTCTGTTAGTTTTTTTGCTTGCTTGCTTGCTCAGTTTTGTTTTAAATAGATGGATGGGGCTTTGCTGCTGTTTTGCTTCCCACTAAGATTGCCCGTGACTAGAGGGACTGTAGGTTTATGTGGCTGCCAAGTAGAGAGGCCTCTCCAGAGGTGGATTGTATCCAGGTGGGGAATCAAGGGAGAGGTGGTGGGGAGTTATACTGCTCCACGATTCAAGAAATGAATATTTTCTAACACACCATGTTGCTGCTTTTCTCCCAACCTAGAAGCAAGAGTTTTAAGTCTGATGTTGCTTTGTACTTGAGCCAAGTTAGTGATGCCTGCTGCAGAAAATATTATGACTGGTGGTGACAAGTTAATATTCTTCCTACAATTATGACATTCCTGGAGAGCTATAGGAAATATCCCAATGATATTAAGTAAACTAAATGGTAGGAAATCCAGCAGCAAGCCTGCTGCAGAGAGAGAAATTGAGCAGAAGCAGCACATTAATCAAATGCTTAGGGGAAAAGAAAATGCGCTGTGCAGAATCAGATGAGTTGCTTGTTACAGTTCTTCATGGTTTTTATGTTGATAGCTTGCTGAAAAAAATGTTCTGTCAAGTTTATTGCTGAAGGTTACTTAATGAATGTGGGGTTTTGCGGGATATAATTACAATGACAAAGTAATTATCGGTGTCTGCTACTGCTTCTCAGAAAGGGAGTCAAGCAAGTCCACATTTTAGTCTGTTTTCCTGAAGGAAGAAATCCTGTGTGAGCTAGATTTTCTTTAAGTTCCCTCTTTGGCCCTTTGTTTTCTATTCTCTTTTGTCTTTGATCCAAATTCATCTGAACTGATGCAGTGTAAAGAATGATACCTAAAACTACATCATTATTCCTAGTCTTATTTTTGTGTCTCTGTTTCTATGTTTTGTTTTTTGGATTTTCAGGGGAGATTTTTTTTTTTTTATGGTTTTGTGTGTCTGTTTGTTTTCTAAACAAATAAAAACTGTAGGGCTGTCAGGTGAATTTATCAAAAGGAAAAGCTAAATGTGGTTTTGGAAAAAATGGTACTAGGTTTTGATATACAAAAACTGTACTGAGATAATTCAGGGAAAATCACCACAACCAACCAAAACATTAGAAGGCTTTGTTGCTCTGGCTCTTAAAAAAACACACTGCAAGCCTCCCTTTTTGAACTCTGGTGGGTTGGCTCTGGCTGGATGCCCAGTGCCTACCAAATTTACTCTATCACACTCCTCCTAAGCTGGACAGGGGAGAGAAAGAATATTGAAAGTCTTGTGGGTCAAGATAAGGAAGGACAGGGAGGGATCAGTCTGCAATTACTGTCACAGGTAAAACAGACTCAAGGAAAAATTCATATAATTTATTGCCAATCAAATTTGAGCAGGGTAATGAGAAATAAAAGCAAAGTCTTAAAACACTTTCATCCCATGCTGCCCTTCTTACTGGCCTCAACCTTACTCCTGATCTTCTCTACCTTCTCCCCACCAGTGTCTCTGGGGAATTGGGTTGTGATGAGTTCATCACTCCTTGTCTCTGCTGCACTTTCCTCCTCAGGGGGAGTACTGAGTACTCCTCCCTCTCTTCCCCTGCTCCACAAGAGACAGTTCTCCACAAACTTCTCCAGCATGTGCCATTCCCACAGGCTACAGTTCTCGGTGAACTGCTCCAGTGTGGGTTCCTTCCACAGGGTCCAGCCTTTCAGGAGCAGGCTGCTCCTCTCTGGGTCCCCCACAGAGCCATAAGTCCTGCCAGAAAACCTGCTTTAAACAGGCTTCCCACTGGGCTACAGCCTTCTTTCAGGCATCCACCTGCTCCAGAGTGGGACTCCTGCAGGCTGCAGGTAAAAGTCTCCACCTCCATGGATCTTCATGGACTGCAGGGCCACAGCTGCCTCACCACGGTCTCCATCACTGGAATCTCTGCTCTGGTGCCCGGAACAGCTCCTCCCCCTCCTTCACTGACCTCCCTCAAGTGTTGGCAATTCTATTCCTCTCATTTATTCTCACTCCTCGCTCCAGCTGCAGCTGGTTTTGCACAGGCTTTTTTCTCCCTTCCTAAATACATAATCCCCAAGGTGCCACTGCCATTGCTGATGGTCTCAGCCTTGGCCCGTGGTCCATCTTGGAGCTGGCTGCTTGTGTGGGACACAGGGCAAGCTCTTAGAAACTTCTCAGGGAAGCCACCCCTTGTAGCGTCCCTACTACCGAAACCTTGCCTTGAAAACCCAATACGCGGTCGTAATAAACAAATATATAGATTTAGTGATTGAAACTTCCCCACAAACAACTGTTGTTTATCACTTTGTTCTTCTGTGTTGGTTTGGTCCCCTGGTTCTGTCACACATCCCTCTGGGGTGTGTTTCCTCCTCGCTCAGAGCACTCCAGCTCTCACTTTCGTGCTTGCACGAAGGTTCCAGTCCTGGTNGGGGAATCAAGGGAGAGGTGGTGGGGAGTTATACTGCTCCACGATTCAAGAAATGAATATTTTCTAACACACCATGTTGCTGCTTTTCTCCCAACCTAGAAGCAAGAGTTTTAAGTCTGATGTTGCTTTGTACTTGAGCCAAGTTAGTGATGCCTGCTGCAGAAAATATTATGACTGGTGGTGACAAGTTAATATTCTTCCTACAATTATGACATTCCTGGAGAGCTATAGGAAATATCCCAATGATATTAAGTAAACTAAATGGTAGGAAATCCAGCAGCAAGCCTGCTGCAGAGAGAGAAATTGAGCAGAAGCAGCACATTAATCAAATGCTTAGGGGAAAAGAAAATGCGCTGTGCAGAATCAGATGAGTTGCTTGTTACAGTTCTTCATGGTTTTTATGTTGATAGCTTGCTGAAAAAAATGTTCTGTCAAGTTTATTGCTGAAGGTTACTTAATGAATGTGGGGTTTTGCGGGATATAATTACAATGACAAAGTAATTATCGGTGTCTGCTACTGCTTCTCAGAAAGGGAGTCAAGCAAGTCCACATTTTAGTCTGTTTTCCTGAAGGAAGAAATCCTGTGTGAGCTAGATTTTCTTTAAGTTCCCTCTTTGGCCCTTTGTTTTCTATTCTCTTTTGTCTTTGATCCAAATTCATCTGAACTGATGCAGTGTAAAGAATGATACCTAAAACTACATCATTATTCCTAGTCTTATTTTTGTGTCTCTGTTTCTATGTTTTGTTTTTTGGATTTTCAGGGGAGATTTTTTTTTTTTTATGGTTTTGTGTGTCTGTTTGTTTTCTAAACAAATAAAAACTGTAGGGCTGTCAGGTGAATTTATCAAAAGGAAAAGCTAAATGTGGTTTTGGAAAAAATGGTACTAGGTTTTGATATACAAAAACTGTACTGAGATAATTCAGGGAAAATCACCACAACCAACCAAAACATTAGAAGGCTTTGTTGCTCTGGCTCTTAAAAAAACACACTGCAAGCCTCCCTTTTTGAACTCTGGTGGGTTGGCTCTGGCTGGATGCCCAGTGCCTACCAAATTTACTCTATCACACTCCTCCTAAGCTGGACAGGGGAGAGAAAGAATATTGAAAGTCTTGTGGGTCAAGATAAGGAAGGACAGGGAGGGATCAGTCTGCAATTACTGTCACAGGTAAAACAGACTCAAGGAAAAATTCATATAATTTATTGCCAATCAAATTTGAGCAGGGTAATGAGAAATAAAAGCAAAGTCTTAAAACACTTTCATCCCATGCTGCCCTTCTTACTGGCCTCAACCTTACTCCTGATCTTCTCTACCTTCTCCCCACCAGTGTCTCTGGGGAATTGGGTTGTGATGAGTTCATCACTCCTTGTCTCTGCTGCACTTTCCTCCTCAGGGGGAGTACTGAGTACTCCTCCCTCTCTTCCCCTGCTCCACAAGAGACAGTTCTCCACAAACTTCTCCAGCATGTGCCATTCCCACAGGCTACAGTTCTCGGTGAACTGCTCCAGTGTGGGTTCCTTCCACAGGGTCCAGCCTTTCAGGAGCAGGCTGCTCCTCTCTGGGTCTCCCACAGAGCCATAAGTCCTGCCAGAAAACCTGCTTTAAACAGGCTTCCCACTGGGCTNCTGTCACAGGTAAAACAGACTCAAGGAAAAATTCATATAATTTATTGCCAATCAAATTTGAGCAGGGTAATGAGAAATAAAAGCAAAGTCTTAAAACACTTTCATCCCATGCTGCCCTTCTTACTGGCCTCAACCTTACTCCTGATCTTCTCTACCTTCTCCCCACCAGTGTCTCTGGGGAATTGGGTTGTGATGAGTTCATCACTCCTTGTCTCTGCTGCACTTTCCTCCTCAGGGGGAGTACTGAGTACTCCTCCCTCTCTTCCCCTGCTCCACAAGAGACAGTTCTCCACAAACTTCTCCAGCATGTGCCATTCCCACAGGCTACAGTTCTCGGTGAACTGCTCCAGTGTGGGTTCCTTCCACAGGGTCCAGCCTTTCAGGAGCAGGCTGCTCCTCTCTGGGTCTCCCACAGAGCCATAAGTCCTGCCAGAAAACCTGCTTTAAACAGGCTTCCCACTGGGCTACAGCCTTCTTTCAGGCATCCACCTGCTCCAGAGTGGGACTCCTGCAGGCTGCAGGTAAAAGTCTCCACCTCCATGGATCTTCATGGACTGCAGGGCCACAGCTGCCTCACCACGGTCTCCATCACTGGAATCTCTGCTCTGGTGCCCGGAACAGCTCCTCCCCCTCCTTCACTGACCTCCCTCAAGTGTTGGCAATTCTATTCCTCTCATTTATTCTCACTCCTCGCTCCAGCTGCAGCTGGTTTTGCACAGGCTTTTTTCTCCCTTCCTAAATACATAATCCCCAAGGTGCCACTGCCATTGCTGATGGTCTCAGCCTTGGCCCGTGGTCCATCTTGGAGCTGGCTGCTTGTGTGGGACACAGGGCAAGCTCTTAGAAACTTCTCAGGGAAGCCACCCCTTGTAGCGTCCCTACTACCGAAACCTTGCCTTGAAAACCCAATACGCGGTCGTAATAAACAAATATATAGATTTAGTGATTGAAACTTCCCCACAAACAACTGTTGTTTATCACTTTGTTCTTCTGTGTTGGTTTGGTCCCCTGGTTCTGTCACACATCCCTCTGGGGTGTGTTTCCTCCTCGCTCAGAGCACTCCAGCTCTCACTTTCGTGCTTGCACGAAGGTTCCAGTCCTGGTTTGAATCGACAGTTTACTGACATTGACGCCGAGCTACGGCGATAGGACACAGAAAGCCGTGTGCAGGAGATCACAGCGTCTGGAATCAAGGGCTTTTGGATGGCCACACGGGAATGTCAGCTGAGATACTGTGGGCAAATAGAGTTAGAAATGTTTTGTTTACTTTTCCTGCAGAGAAATGGATTGAAAAGCAAACATTGCCAGGTTCTGGTTTGCATCTGCCAGATGCCTGTGTGCTGGATTATAATATCTTCCCTTTTGCATTCGGGAGGAATAGGCAATTCCTCTTCCCTTTATTCTGTCCTGCCTCAGCCTGCTTCCACTCCGGTGCTCTCTTTGTACTGACTACACTGTAGCTGTTTGTTGCTGCTTTGGGAGCTGCAAATACTCCTCTCTAGCCCAAGGCAGATCTTTCCCTGAGAGTCTCCCTCCGTGCAAAGCTGTCTGCTTGGGCATGTATATGACTGAGCTTATCCACCTTCATCCCTGGCACAAGCAGAGGCAGCCAGGAGTTGTGGGAATGCCCTTGGAGAGTCTGTGAATTGTTTGAGTGTGTGTCCCCCACTGGCAACTGCACATTTAAGTCAGCCCGCAAAATATTTCTGGGGTCACTCCTTGCTGATTGTCTGACTATGTTCTTATCTCTGTCTGTAGAGATTTGTTAGAAATTTTGCATTTTTGCATGAATGAAATAAGAATTGAAACACTTCTCTGAAAGTGCTGGAAGAGGCATCAGACCAAGGACTAAAAGAATGGCCTGTGCCCAAAAAGAAGCATGCTGCTGCCAGGTTGCTGTTCCCAAAAGTAAAGTTGAGAAATGAGGTTTTTATGTTGCCACTGTGCTGGTGAGACCACAGCACAGATGACTCCTTGGTGAAAGATCCTAACAACAGGAGGCATGTGGCATTCTTTTCCGTGACAGCTGAACAATAAAACAAGCAGTTCCGCACCCTCGCTGCATTTTTCTTTTTTCTCCACCTCTTTCTTTTCCTTCCCCACCTCTTTTCTTTGTTTCTTCTTTCTTTCT
>WAAG01042398.1:6683-28491 GCA_013390105.1 Tichodroma muraria | reverse complement strand
TAATAATAATCATAATCATAATCTTTCTGACTGGGGCTGTGTGGCTTTGGTCACTCAGCAATGGGTATTTAATCCATCCTCTTGACTTGGACTTCAAAGTTTAAGAAATTGCCTAAATTAAGCAGAAATTGACATCTTCCCTTTAGGTTTCTGTGTACTAACATACCTTCCACATGCGTTTGAGGACTAAATTTGGTTTAAGGATTTATCAGAAGCACAACTGCTAATTTTCTTTTCCTAACTTTTCATAAAGGAAGGGTAAAGAATATACTCTTTAGCTTTAGTCAATACTCTTAACTTCAGAGAGGCAAACAGGTATCCTTTAGCTGTCAATTCCTAGTAATTTGTTTTAAACTTCTGCAAAGGGCATGTAAAAGAAGCATTTACCTGCAGGGAAATGCTTCTTTTTTACAGCAAAAGCAGCTAAGGCTATTTTTGTGCATTTTTCTAACAGAATAGGGGTCTTAAACTGCTTTTATATTCTTGTTTTTTGTTGTTTGTTTGTTTGTTTTTTTTTTTATTACTAAAGGTAGCAGACCACTTTAGCAATATTAAAAAGTGCCCCATAGGGTCTTTGAATTAAATGCTCCTTTTGGTTTAAATGGTTTGAGACTTTGAAATAAAGAATGGTGAGGCCTCCTATATTTGAAGCCTTTTCTGTTTGAAGCATCACTTTTGTTTTACTACCCAAAATGTCCTCTGGGATCCTGAGAACACTTTTACAAAGCAGGAGTCCAGAAGTCACCTGTTTATGGCAAAGCTGCTCTCCAGACGAAGGGAAAAAGTGAAATTAAAGCAACTCACCTCAAACTAAAAATAGACACAAATACTGTTGAGCTTTAATAAACAATTAAATGTTGCCAGGCTGGAGGGGAGGAGACCAGAGGGTAAGGAAGAGAATGGGGATCACAAGTAATAGGACGAGAGGAATGGTCTCAGGTTGTGCCAGGGAAGGTTTAGGTTGGATATTAGGAACAATTTCTTCATGTAAAGGGTTCTCAAGCAACAGAACAGACTGCCCAGGGCAATGGCTGAATCACCATTCCTAGAAGTATTTGAAAGATGTGTAGATGTGGCACTTGGGGACATGGGTTATGGTGACCTTGGCAGTGCTGGGTTAATGGTTGGACTTGATATCTCAGACAGCTTTTCCAACCAAAATAATTCTGTGATTCTATGATGATTGCACAGCAGGATCTCCTCCTGTGGGATGATCCTCCAATTATATTGATAGCGCCCATTTTACAGGCAAGCACTGCCAGCTGTGCAGGATGAGCCACCTCCTGCTCCCGTCCTCAGAGGTGCTGCCCCAAGGTGAAAGTAAAGTCAGGAACATCAGAGGCATTGCCACTCTGTAATCAGGAATGACTGACTGTAATTGACCCAAATACAGAACAATACCTCAGACAAAGCTGATAGGGATCACTTGGCCATTACAACATAAACTGCTGCCAAGCCTTTTAGCAGCAGTAATGTAAAAAGCAAACAATATTGTGTTAAAAAGAAAGGTCAGAACAGCACTATAAAATAATTGGAAACTGAGTGCGTTCCCTGCAAAGATTTTGAGGTCTTCATTTTTCTAAGAGAAATTGTACAAAGGTGGTGCCAAACCTCATGTTTTCTATGAACTACATGCCACTGAGAAATAGTTTTGTGTGGCATATTTACTTAGAAATATCAATTTTCATGGGTTCCAATCAACAAATTCAGGAACTAATACATGCTGCTGAGTTTTCCCAGACCCTGGCCATATTGTGTTTTCTCTAAACAAAACTGTGCTCAAGAGCAATCACAGGCTGGTAAAGCTAAAAGCAGTGTTTCTATGGTAAAACACAGTTATGCCGTCTTTATTTTTGCCATTTAAATGGTGTAGCAAGTCCTGCTCTGCATGACCCAAATTTTCTCTTGCTTAAGTGAGATGACAGGAGATGGTTCTGCTCTATGGAACAATAGCTCAAGGCAGAGTAGAGGGAGAGGTTCTCAGCCATTAATAAAGCCAAGCTTCATCACCACTTTCCAGGTCTTTGCTTGCAGTTCAGGCAGAGGACATTTGCTTTGGCATGCACAGCTTAAAAATAGTTCATTTGATCCACATTGGGAGAGAGACATCCAAACTCAGGGACACAGAATAGCCCTGCACATGTCTTCTCCTTTCTCAGGTCACCAGGAGTCCTTCACTTTGACCTCCTCTGTGGTCTCTGCTCTTACATCTCATTGTATATAAAGTGCATTTTTCACATAAAGAAACCCATGTTGTAACATCAAAGTATATTTTTCCAAAAAGACATTTTTGGCACCCTGACAAAGGTCATCTACGCATGCCAGCTTTTCTTTTAAAACCTCAAGTTCTCCAATGCAGTAATGATGTTGAAATATGTTTTCATGCTCTAGAAACTTGTTTATTGGGTATTTTAGTTTGGCTGCTACAGAATGAAAAAGATTATCTTCAAATTGGTTTAAAGTCTTAGAAAAAGTCTCCTTCAATATACAGGTTTGTTAATGTGATGAGTTTGGGAATTTTCAGGCTTTTAGTCTATGAATGTGAATTTTAAAAATCTGGATCTCTGGAGTAATATATAAATGGGTTAAATAAAAAAATAAAATGAGATTTTCTGAAGAAGGATGTAATCCACAGCAATTATTCAAAATTTATCATTAGAAGACAAAAATAATCATATTTTGTGTTATAACTCCAATGTAAAAGAAAAGGTTACACCCAAAATGGACGCTTGGCTTTGCAGTTCTGACTCGATGCTTCCATTGGGAGACTCAGTCCCAGCAGCTGGCCTCGTGCCTTACTACCATGCAGAACAGCTGGATTGAGTGCATCCCAGGGAGTGCAGTAATTCCAATGTGCCAATCACCCTGTGAAAAGCCAAATTAAAATGTACCAACTAATAAGACCTAATTTCATCATCCTTTAGCACTAGAGATGAATGAGCAGTGTAATTAGACGAGCACTGTCAGTGGTTTTCAGAGAACTGTTTTTAAGAAAAGCCAACAGAACCTGACTAAGAAAACAATGGGACTTATGGGATTTGGGATGTAGGTTAGACAACATTTTTAGCCAAAATGACTACTGATAAACAGTGGGGTCCCATGAGGGATCAGATGCAGAAGGGCTTGAAAGGAAAATTAGACTACATATTGGGAAGAAATTCTTTAAGGGGGGTGAGGCCCTGGCACAGGGTGCCCAGAGAAGCTATGGCTGCCCTGGAAGTGTCCAAGGCCAGGCTGGAGGGGTTTGGAGCAACCTGGGATAGTGGAAGATGTCCCTGCCCATGCCAGGGGGATTGAGACTGGACCATCTTCAAGGTCCCTTACATTCTGAACCATTCTGTGATTCCATGAAGCTGTTCAGCACTGTACATCTGCTTTATGGAAGACACAGAGATCTGACCTTACTGCTGTCTCTTCTTGAGAAGCACCTGCATCATTAGTCCAAATTTTAGTGATTTTCATCCCCTGATTTCTTAAGAATAAATTTACCCTTAAAATCAGAAATATGTAGATCTGTTCACAGATCTGTTAGCTCAGGTGGATCATGTTGACTTGGTCCTTCAGTACTTTTGCCACCTGCCCAGTACATGTGTGCAACAGCTCTTCCTCTAAAAAAATTCTTTGAAAATTAATTTAATTAGCAAATGACCTACCATGAAAGTACAATGCTATTTTGCATCCAAGCAGTTTCACTGACAGGTCTCAAGGTACTGGAACATTTTTATCTACAAATCAATAGCCAGGCTCCCCAACACTTGTACTATCAGATGATCCAAGCTGTGATAGCACAGCAATCAGTCATAGCCACAAGAGTACAATACTGGCTTCTAATGACATGAGTGTTATCTGAGATTTGCAGGACCTGATCAATTGAACGAGACAGTAGATGGCAATCAATAGTTTTCTATCATTATAGCAACCCCATTCATACTGCTGGAGTAAGAGGTTTGTCAGAACTTAATTTCATGCAGGTTTTTTCTGTGATTTTATCCACTCAGGTGTTTGAACTCAAACTCAATTTACCAGATGTGTGCTTCGAAGTTGGCTTTGCTTACATTGAGATAGCTGAGTGATTTGTTTTGGTAATTACTTTTTACTGAAAATTGTTTTTCTGCATATCCAAAAAAAGGAAGGCTGATGAGTAATTGTGTTCATAGAATGGTTTAGATCGGAAGGGACCTTAAAGATCATCCAATTCCAACTCCTCTGAGATGGACGCCTTCCTCCAGACCGGGTTGTACCAAGCCCCATCCAACCTGGCCTTGGACAACACATGGGGAGAGTTGCAGAAGGGGTAACACTGCCTGAGGGCCACAACTGCTGTCATCACTGTCAGAAAACAGGACAAGGTGGCCCATGCTCCATAAAATCACAACCACCTCAGCTGCTGCTCCATCTGTCTCATATCTGCTGGTGTTCTTAGCTCAGTGTTGGAGTACAAAGCTTAAAACCTTGAATTCTGGCATTTATTTAATGAATACTCCTGTGCAAGTAGAGCATGACATGAAAGTCTTCTCAGTCAATATTTTTCAAAAATAGAAGCCAAAATCTGTCTCCTGTAGCCAGGCTCTTAAATGGAATATCTGATTTTCTCAATGCTAAGCCCCAGCTTGCTCCTATTAGTTTGGTACTCCACAGTCTTGAAATCAACTATTTATGAACTGAATGATGTATTTAAGAGCTTAACTTCTGGTTTCTTTTTCTATCAGCCCAGTTGTTATGCATGTGTTTTTAAATCTGGTGTTCTGGTCATGATCAGTGTCTGTTGACAGACTCAGCCTATCTGCAGCAAGCACCTGCAGTTTCACCCTGGCTTAGCAGCTCTGAGGTCACTCCAACTCTTCTTGCAGATGCTGGGCTGAGCAAGGGGCTGTTGCTTTGCCCCCCCTGCTCAAAATAGTGAACACTGCCTTCGAGTGAGGCTTTGACAGCAGCTCTGCCAGAGCCAGCTTTTCCATTAAATTTAGGGCATGGTGATTTAACTTAAGAGGAGGTAAAAAACTCTCGTGCCTTGAAATTGCTCTGTGCCTTTGCTTGATGTTGGCTTGTTAGCTGAGCTCTTAACATGACCACTGGCCCTAAGTGACCCAGAATTTTCATCTGGGAGAGCACCAGTGTTTAGGACTTGCTGTCTGACAGAAATAACATGCCCTAGAAGGGAAGGAGGCCCCAGGGCCAGCAGGCACCTGCAGGGCAGGACAGGACCCATAAGTTACTTCATCTCCAAAGAGGCTTTTTTGCTCAGCACACAAACTATCATCTGTGTTTGATGGGAGCTAAAGTTCATGGTTTGCTTATCTGACCAATGGAAAAAGGGGTTCTTATTACAGTGTCATATACCTGTCCTGCTCATTAAAAATAATAACAGGGGCTTAGGATCAGGTTCCCACCTTTGTCTGGAAGCTAAACTGCTGGCCGTGAGGAAAGCTCAGTGTGCTGCTTTCATTCATTATTTTATTGGGTAAATAATTCAGTTTAATACTTTCTTGTGATCTCTTGCCATTGTTGAAGTTTGCTGATGCACACAGCCATCAATTTAATCACATATTACAGCTGGATTTGGGTATTTGGGTTGTTGGCTGGTTCTTATTTTTGGACTCACAGACAGGAGCATATCTCTCTATAAATTCTTTATCATATTTCTAGAGAAATATCTAATTTGAATGTAATTAACTTAGTTACTGCACAATTAGTTTATAGGATTTATTAATGCAACTATTAAAGCCAGCTAACAAGCTCTGGCAATCCCTATGTGGATTTTAAACCATAATACAGACAAGCATAATAATAAAAGAGAAACATTTTAATATTCTCCTGTGGGTGGAATCCTGGATTCCCTACATGTTTTACACTGTCTTCAAATTAAAGTGCCTGCCAGCAGTTCCAACCCTGAGGTCTTCACTCAGTTTTTACTTTGGCTACTTTAGGCAAAATCCTTGTCCTTTTTTACTTGCAGTAATTTTTGTTTGGTTGATTGGGTTTTTTTGGTTGTTGTTCTGTTTGGGAGTTTTTGAGGATATTTTCTGTATATATTAAGGGGGTATTTGACAAGAGCATTTCTGATTGGACATTTTTTTTAATGTGTTTAAGATGACATGATTAAGGAAAGACAATTATTTGTAGAATTGCTTTTAACCCTGGCTGTTGCCTTAGCAGAGGACAGTACACCTTGGAAGGAAAATTAGGACTCTGATAATTTAATGAGTACAGACTCAGAGCATGGAAACATTTATCGTTCCACTGTTCTATTTGAAAGATTTGTTCTTCTTGTAGGTTTATGTATTCATAACAGTTTATATATATGTAGGATTGATTTTTAAAAAAAGAATAAATAATATAAATTAAAAAAACCTGAATCAAATCCTAAAGCCAAAGGTTCTACAAACCACATTTTTTATTCATGAAGAAATTAGAAAATAGTGCCTTTTTATCTTCAAGATTCCCACTTGACATAAAATGACAAAGATGAGGTTTTCATTGCAAGGTTGTTAGATTTAGCTTTATGTAGACTCAGCTTATAAGAATAAAAGGAAATTTTACCTGTGCACATTGACATGCCACTGTAGCTTTCATGGCAGAGAGAGAGATGTGAGTTTTTGCCCAGAATGAACAACCATGCCCTTGAACAAAATCTAAAATTATGTAGCCACAGGTGGGTGCCATAAAGGCTGCGTGGTCCGACCCAGCGCATGGGCACCTCTGTGCAGGGGGACAGTGTCCACAGCTGCAGGGACCCCAGTCCTGTGGTCATCATCCCCCTGGATGGAGCAGAGCTGCGGCCCGGGACTGGGGCAGATGAAATTGTAACTAAAGCAGGGGGTGTGTAATGCCTCTGGAAAGAGCAGTGCCTTGGGAAGCCATGGCATGTGCTGCGGGCCTTGGCTTGTGCATACATTGGAAATAATGAGTCTGAACATTGAAAGGCCTGAGTGCTGTTCATCTCCTGCTGGGAAGTTTTTAGATGAGGAATGGTGCAAGCGCAAAATGGAGAGTGAAGTTGCTTGCTACCAAGGGTGGAGAGTATTGACGGCCAGGTTGGACAGGGCTTCTGGTCTACTGGGAGCTGTTCCTGCCCATAGCAGGGGGGTTTGTAAAGATGAGCTTTAAGATCCTTTCTACCCAAATTATTCTATGGTTCTATATATCTGATTATCTACTCAAAAAATGCAGGTGTCCTGTTTGCCTGCTAAGACCATGCTCTTTTTTAAGAGCCTGGCTGCTCCAAACTCTCTGTTTCACACAGACTGAGCTTCCTCTTTTGCTTGGAGCTTGCTCTGCCCTTGGATTTGAGTGAGAAGTTAACCCTGGAGCCCATGGATGTTTCCAGGAGGCCCAGGTTTTCCCTGAGAACAGAGGATATCAGTAGGGGTTATTGAGTTTATGGAGCTGTGCACCTTCTTTGAGGTCAGGAGCTGTAATTTCCCTGATTTAGACATGCTTGCTCTCCTTCATAGCCTCTTGTGCAGATTTGTCATGTGAGAATGGGTGCTCCCAGGAGTGTTGGGGGTGCTTTGCCATATGTCATGATTTGAGATTTTCTGACTTTTCTCGAGGTGACACATCAAATTGATTTAAATTTTCTGTTGAAAAAAATTTCAACAGAATTTGAAGAAGAATTTTTTTCCCTTTTCTCTTTACTGGATAGTCGTTTTCACAACAAATATGAAGTAGAAAGCATTACTGTAAAAGTTCTATCTTTGAATAGGAAAATGATATATGTTTACATAAATAAACATAGAGGGTAAGTAGGCCATTATTTAGAAATTTCAGGTTTTGAATGAGCATACCTTGAAGAAATGACTAAAGTTATAAACATTAAACTTAAATAACAATAATTCAATTTTCATAAGCCCAGGTCATTCTGTGTTTTAAGGCTTCAGGTTTAGCTATAAAGGCTGGAATTTTGGCTGTGCTGAACTTAAAGGCAGCTTTGTCATTACTTCCATGTGGCCAGAATTTCATCTTGAGAAAAGCTGCTGTGAGAGCACAAGATGATTTTCTGTGGTGAATTCATATTTTCATCTCATTAGAATACTCACTTCAGAGTAGACTAATAAATGAGGATTTCAGCTATTTCACCAGCTGGAAAGTGGTGAGAATGGTTTCCTTTCTCTCAGACCTGCCACCTGGAAGGGAAGTCTCAGTTGTACGAGGGGCAGAGAGAAAAATCAGGAGTAAATTCTGACTTGGAACTGTTTATGTAGAGCAACAATCATATAGAAATGACAAAACATCTGAGTCATGCACAGTACAAGAGAGGTTGATTCCCAATGGATAATACAATTTAAATATTTATTATTATAGCTTTATATTTTTCCAAGATTTGTCAAGCTCAGGTTTGAGTCAATGTCTGTGCCATTAAAATTGCTTCTTTCTTTTCTCCTTATACTGAACAATTATCTTTGCTCTTTGATGGAAACTTATATTTTATATCACTCAATGCTCCCTTAAAAAATATTTTCCTTGAAAGTGAGCTAAGCTTAATAAAATAGACTGACTTAATTCTGGAAGAAACTGTCCCTTTAGGGTTGTAATGCTGTTAATTTATCTATTCTTCTGTTATCTTTTTGTTAACTCAGAGGATCTTCCTTGAGGAGCTCATTATGGTTTGAATGGTTTTGAAGAGAGAACTTGCTCTAAACCAGGCTCATGGAAGGTGCTATTTATTTTTTTTTTTTTCATTTTTAAAGGGGATAAAAAGGTTATATGTAGAGTATAACAAGCTTTGTCCCATTGTGGACTGCCAGACCAGGCAGGCATGTTCACTGCTGCCTCTTGAGCTCTGGCCTCCTGCCCTCAGTCACATTTGTGACGGCTGTGACACACACCTGCACATGGCTCAGTGAAGGACAGAAACCCAGAGATGAGTCTCAGCAGGGCTGGGAACAAGATGTTCTTAGCCAGGTTCCTTAGGTGTAAAATTATTTCCCGGAGTGGATGGAGACAAACTCTCTTTCAACACGCCCATTTGTGAGGTGAGGAGACTCTACCACAAGTGAAAAGGTGTAAAAGGGAAAAGAAAAGCTAAAACCAATACAGTTTCCCAATCTCCAGAGTGAATGGCAGTGTTATCAAAGGACTCTGCAGGTTTGGCATCACAGACCTGGATTACTGGGATGTGCCTGGGGACTGGGCTGATCTTCCTTTTAATTGAATGGTCATTGAGCAGTAAGCAGAGTGACTTACCCAGAATGTAAGTAAAGACAAAAATATACCAGCATTTTTGTTGTATGTTTTACACAGGGGCAGAGATAAAGAGTAGGGTAGCACTTCAGCTCACTGGGAACACGGTGTTTTGCTGTGGTTTGTTATTCAATGAAGTATCCGAAAAGTTCTTATGATTATTACATTCTTCTAATTTTCTGTGTGATTTGGTAGGATCTGCAATTTTGAAAAGCCGTTATTTGAAAAGCAGAAGTACTTTTATGTCGTAAGCATGGTTTGGCTGAGAGCACCTGGAAGATTCTTGGGTGCATTACCAGCCAGGACACCTCTGTGGCCTTCTCACAGAACCACACAATTGTTTGTGCTTTGGGGAACTTTAAAGCTCATTTCATTCCCATCCCCTGCCATGGGCAGGGACACCTCCTACTATGCCAGGTTACTCAAAGCCCAATCCAAACTGAACACTTACAGGGATGGAGCAACCACAGCTTCTCTGGGCAACCTGTGCCAGGGCCTCACAAATCTCTAAGTCAAGAACTTCTAATATCTAAACTAAATTAGAGCTTGTCCTGAGCTCCCCTCTCACAGCTGTGTCATTCCCCTTTCTGTAGCTGTTTGGCTTTACCTGTTCTGTGCATTTCTAAAACTGCCAGTAACAAAGCCAAATCTCTAAAGAAAACAATTGCTTCTCTGGACAGAGAGCTGTCATAGCATCCCTTAAACCGCATTTGCACCTGGGTTGTGTTGACATGGCCAATTTATCATTATTCTGTTTACTGGGCGAACATTGAACTGTCTTTCATGTGTATTGTCTTTGGTCTTAAGTGGTCCTATCAAATTTTAAATGATCTGCATCTATTACAGTTTTGGCAGCATCTTTTTACGTTATCTATGGTGAGCCTGTTAACCCTCCCTAAATGCACCTATCTTCTCTCTTAATTTCCTGAATCAAACATCATTATGAAATCACAGACCTGTACGAAGTTAAAAGCCAGAAAAATCAGTATTTTTTTCCACATCAAATTATATTAGGAGAGATTTGTATTGTATTTGCACTGACATTTACCTATACACTTCTGCATCAATGAGTAGTGATAGCTTGCTTTTTTTATATTGAAACAGAAATTGCTGTAAGCTAACACAATGAAAAAAACATATTCCTTTACTTCTTTTCTGCTTATCTGACTTCTTTTCTAAACTGAAATCTTCTAATGTAAACTCTAAATCCTGCCCTGAAAATAGCCTAATACCACTCTCTCAAATCAAGTTTAATATGCACACGTGAGCAGTTTTGTAAATGCACATGAAGGAGATGAGTTGAAGCCCCTTTGGAAAACATTGTGCTCTAAGATAGAGAAGATTAAGGGCTAGATTTCCATGTTGTTTTCCTCACCTACATCTTCGGTAACTTGGAATCCATTTACTTAAACATATAAACCATAACCTGGGCTAGTGGGAGGTGTCCTTGCCCGTAGCAGGGGCTGGAATTGGGTCCCTCCCAACCCAAACCATTTTATGATTCTATGATTTTTCAGGCCATGTGTTCCAGTGGAGATTTTCCAGGCACAAATAGACAGGAGTTGCAGCTGGCCTCAGTGGGGACATCACTGACAGCCAGGCGCTGTCTGTGTAATTCCAATCATAATATTTGACATTGTGTTTCTTTAGTTAATACCTCTTTCCACATGTCTGTTGCTCAGAAAATAGACTTTCTAATGTACAGGTGGGTGGTGTGGCACAAACTTACACTGACATCCAGGTGAGACAGGCAGTGCTGGGAGAAGAAAACTGTTATTGAGTCCAATTTAGAGCAGAAGAGCTGAGGCACTGAGTGAACTGATGCCTTATCTGAAAATAGAGTGCAAGACTGCAGTAGGGCTGAAAGGGGACCTTGATCATTTAAAAGCAGCACATAAGTCCTAAGTACACATCTGTCTTTTCTCCTGCTGCTCTTGGGATGTTGGAGGTGCTTTCTGTAGTTTCACCATCAATATTTGCAAAGTCATCCTGAAGTGTCCACTTTGGTGCAATGTAGATTAACTTTTCTCTTTGGTTCTACACTGAGCAACTCACACAGATGTCCCTTAACATCTGGGCTTCCAGCTGTAAGACTTTCACCTTGCTCCCCCTCTCCCACACTGGCTGCTGAGCCTGGGGTGTTGCATGACAAGACGACGACAGCCGTGCCTGTTAACAGCTAATTTGTTCTGACTACCAAGACAAAAGGTGTAGGTTTCCCACTGTTGTGGTTTGATGTTGGCCCAATGCCAGGCACCCACAAAAGTCACTCACCCTTCTCTGCCACAGCTGAGCAGAGGAGAGAAAAAATTTTAAAAAGTGTTCATGAGTTGAGATAAAGACCAGGACAAAACAATTCAAGGGCAAAACAGGCTCAGTTTATAGGAACCAAATGAATTTATTGTTAACAAAAGCAGAGGAGGATGATGAGAAGTAAAGTAAACCTTTAGAAACGCCTTTGCTTCCCCCAGCCCCTGCTTCCTTCCCACCGACAGTGCAAGGAGACAGGGCATGGGGGTTTGGTCAGTTCATCACTGAAATTTTCCTCTGCTGCTCAGGGAGAGGAGACCTTCCCCTGTGAGACTGTGGGGTCCCTCCCACAGGAGACAGTTCTCTGTGAACTTCTCCAGAGTGGGCCCACTCTCAGCAGCAGCAGTCCTGCCAAAACTGCTGCAACGTGAATTCCCCATGGGCACACGATGCTCCCAAAACTGCTGCAGTGTGGGTCTCTCTTTCCAGGGCTGCAGCCCTGCGAGGCCAGGCTGCTCAGCCTGGGAGCAGGGCCCCTCTCCACAGGGTCTGCCGCTGGGTCACAGCCTCCTCCAGGCATCCACTGCTCCAGCACGGGCACCTCCCCAGGGGCTGTGGGGGATCTCTGCATCCCCATGGATCCCCAGGGGCTGTGGGTGGATCTCTGCATCCCCCATGGATCCCCAGGGGCTGTGGGTGGATCTCTGGATCCCCTGTGGATCCCCATGGACTGTGGGTGGATCTCTGGATCCCGGTGGCTGCAGGGGCTCAGCTGCTTCCCCATGGTCTCACCACAGCTGCAGAGCAATCTCAGCTCTGGCCCCTGGGGAGCTCCTCCCCTCCTGCACTGCCCTTGGTGTCTCCAGGATGTTTCCCTCACATGTTCTCACCTCCTCTTCTCTGGCTAGGAAAAAAACTGTGCCCCACTTTGTTTTGATTTTCTTCTCAAATACACCACCACAGAGGTTCCCAGCCTCTCTAACTGGCCCAGCCTTGGCCAGCAGCGTTTCCATCTTCAGAGCCATCAGGGATTGGCTCTGCTGGACATGGTGGAAACTTCCAGCAGCTTCTCACAGAAGCTGCCTCAGTGGACCCCCGCTACCAAAGAAAACAGGTCATGCAAAACCAACACACACCTACACTGGAAATATCCCTTGGTATCTTTTAAAATGTGCACTAGTGTTTGGTTTCCTTCTAGTTCACTTCCTACTTGAAGCAAAGGTGTAGAATTTCTTTTCAACACCATACTTAGCATGTTACTTCCCTTTGTGTGTCCTTGTATTAAAAATTTCTTTGGCTAGTTACTGGATTAAGGAATATGAATTTGTTTTCCTCCTAATCTTCCTCCTGTACTTGAACTTTTGCTTCACCTACATTCTTAATATTTTCCCAGTTTTTTAAATGTAGGGGTAAAAACAGATTCCTGGATATTCCTTATTTGTCTTTGATTCAAACACGACTAAGGAATAATATTTTATATTCTAAACATAAGGGAAATCTAATACAGCTTGAAAATTAAAATATCAATTTAAAATCAAATTTCAGTCTTTAATTAATCTGATAAACAGGAAACAACTGGGTTGATGAATTGGAGCCAGACTGCTGCATGACATCAAGGTGCACAACTGCTTAGCTCTTGCAGTTCTGGGCTTGAGTTTGTTTGAAGGACCCTGTCCCCAGCATGGCTGCCTTTGTGAGGTGAAACATCCCCTACTAATGCGAGTGGCTGCTTGTTAGAATTTGAGGTTTAAAATCTGCTAAATTCCCTTTGTCTTTTCTCCTGAGCAAGAAGCGTCATGGGTGCTGTGTCACTTTCCAGGTGGTGAGTGCTTCACAGGTTCTCCCCCACTGAGGGCAGCTAAAAAAAAAAAAAGAAGGAGCCTCTCGGGGTCAAATGTGGAGATTTATGTAGCTGTCAACACCAGCCAGTGCTACAGAGCACATCCAAATTCTCAAAGCAGAAATTTCCTTTGGAATTTCACTGGAAGATAAAATCCCTGGAATTTTTAGGTAACTTGTTTCCACTGTTGCAGATACGTTGGCGAGGTGTTGAGAACTTGTGTGTTATTCAGTGTACTTTGGCCTCTGTAAATGTTGTGTGGCTCTTGCATTTCTCCCAGGTCAATCATGGTGGGATTATTTTAGCTCCAAAGAACATGATTTCCATGTGGGATCCCAGCAGGAGCTTATGCCAGGCTTTCTGCTGCACCCAGCATAGCAGTGGCTATTCCAAAGTGGGGAGCTGGGCAATAACACAGGCTTTAATCTTAACTCCAGCCTCCTGAGGATGTGGCACTGATTTCTGACCTTTAGGGCAGCCTTTGGACAAAAAGGATTTCCAGTGGGAAAGCCAAAACCACTGCTGACGTACAAGTGCATAACCCTCTCCATTTTGACATTTGCACACACAGAAACTACAGTCAAAAAGGAAGCCAGCATCCAAGCTGAGATTTGGTAATCTCAGATCTCAGGGAAGAATAGAGATTTTTCCATAAAGAAAAGGTTCTCTGCCCAGATGTTCACAGCTGCTTTCCTGATGCTCAGTGTGCAGGTGCCCTTTGTGTGCTTTGTGGTCACTGAGCTGATCCCTGGGGTCTGGTTTTCCTCTCTGTGCATAGGTACAATTGTCTGCTCCTACCTTATACACAGTCATTGCTATCCCATTTCCCACACTGATTACTAACCCTTGGCTGCTCCACACAGGGAGCAGCTATTTTGGCCAGGCTACTCGCACAGCATTCGTGTGTTCACTGCCTCCCCACCCAGATTCATTCTTAAGGATTCAAATAACTTTATCCATCAGCTCCAGGAAGAAATAAGGCAGGATGAGATGGCATTTTTTTTTTATTATTATTATTCATTATCTTGAGTGATTTGAGTGCTTTTTAGTAGCATTAGGTGAAAGAAAGTGGAAAGGAATTGGATGGCTGCATTTCTGTGGGAAAACACATGGTCCATTTTCTTTACATTATCTGCTCTGAGGTCATGAAAGGATGATGAAATAAGCCCCATGGGATGTGTTTGAAGTAATTATGTTCCCAGGTTATTTAGAGTGGGGTTTCCTTTCACTTACAGCAGTGCTATTTGTAATTAAATAAATAATTTTCTTTAATATTAGTCTCCAATCATTGTATGAATTATTTTTGTTGTACGTAATGAGAAAATTGCACCGTGCAATTTTGATGTGTACGTTGGTGTATTCATCATTGGATTGGTTTATGTTTAAAGAAGTAATAGATTATCTAAAAACATGTTTAAATTATATTTGAATTTTTTTCTGATGGCTCAGCACCTAAAACAAGACTTCAATCCTCTTCTCTCTCTGATAAGTAGAGAAGACCTGTGGTTTGAGGGTGATGAGGATGGTGCTGGTTTTGCTTGGCTACTGTTTATTTGTTCAGTTTAACCCTGCGTATTTCAGCATGGCTCACCTTGCGATTATAAACTGGAAGGACAGGGAATAGTTTATAAAACCATGTTTTAGTAGTAATGCCCTGTGTGGAGAGAGGTTAAGGCAGCAGCTGGACACATGAGCAGGGAAACAGGAGAGAGTGAACTGATTTCACAGGTGTAATCCTGAATGCAGTTCTGGAGCTGGCATTAGAGATGGTGAGAGAAGGAAGGAAGGTCGAGAGTAATAATAATTAAAAAAAAAAATAAAAAAGGGAAGAGATCCATGAAGCAATGGAGGATACTGTGCGCATCTGGTAAAGGACTGATCTGAGAATACCAGCCTAGAAATGGGAGTTCGTGTCACTTTAAAACAGCTGCATTCGTGTCCTCAGGCTGGTCATAATTCACAGCATGTAACATGTCAGTGGTGATGGGACAAGCCTCCTTGCAGCTCTGGCTGTGGTGCTGCAGCTCTGTGTTACAGCTGGGGATGCAGCGTTTCCCCAGCCTCGGGGGGCTGCTGGGTTGGCCCACGCCCCACACTCCTGGACCCCCACCAGCCCAGGTTCCATGCATGGGATCAGCTCCCAGAAAGTTCCGTCCCTTTCAGTCCCTAGCCAGTGCATTGAGGAAAACCTTAAAGGAGGAATATCTTAATTATCATTAATAACTTCCTCAGTTCAGAAGGAAAGTTAATCCATTCCTTCCCCTCCAAACCCAGCATTCCTGACACAAGTGAGGCTTAGGTAGTTTTCAACCTCCAGAACTATGAGATTGGTAAAAGCCAAAAGTATCAAGGAATTAAACTTTTCCACTATATGAAATTTCCCTCCCATCACTGAGCACATGCAGCCAGGCAATGAGAGATCCATCCCACTGTCCCCTGCACTTGTGCAGACAGTGGAGCATCTCCTTAGATCATTTCCCATAAAAAGATATTAAAAAAAACAGTTTTTCTCTTTATTGAACTGATTCTTAGCCTGGACCTCTCTAATGTGGGATAACATGGGCTACTTTTGCAAGCTTGAGGGTGAGGGGTTTGCATCTCCTGTCCTTCTCCTCTTCCTATCACAGCTGTATAGGCAGAAGTGCTGCAGTCTGGCTCCCATCTTGGGTAAGTTTTATTTCCAAAAGGGAAATGATGTAAATTTCTAATGCAAATCTAATAGAGAAGGATCATTTAGCTTTAAAAATCTCCCACCTCCTGAGCACGTGGATAAATGCAGAAATTGCTTTATCAGTCTAATGGAAATGCATTTATGATGTCTAAAAAGATTTGAATCAGTGGGCCTGTGGCAATCCAATAGGGCATCACAGAAATTTCTTTTAAGCCCTCACTGAACTCTGTGGAGAAGCTGATCTACTCACTAAGGTGGGGGCTCTGCCCATCCCATCCGATTTTGACACAAAAGAATATAATTTTCTGTTCAGCTCTGCATTACAAGCCAAAAGCTGCCATTTTCTATCCACAAAACTGCTCTTTAAAAGCTGTCCCAGAGGTTAATAATTGTACCTCTGGGGATCTAAGGTTAAGGATGTGATTTTTTTGTCAGTATAATAGAGTCTGCTTAAATTCATGGGTACTGCTCTGCATTGGGATCAGCAGAGATATTCCCAAGTGCACAATGAACAAAACCAGTCAACAGAAATCAATATAATTTTCAACTTTTGAAAGACAACTCTTTTGCCTTCATATGCTTTGTAGGTCTGTCACTCCTTCCTATGCATGGTGAATTTAGATTTTTTACTTTACTTTTTATAAGATAGCAACACAAGGTAAAGCCTTGGTTATTTAACCATGCACAGTCCAGTGAGAGTACATCCCACTCTGAGAGAGTGAACACTGTGCTAAAACAGTGTGTGTAAGCTTCTGTGATGCTTGCCATTCTTCTATATCTATGGCAAAATGAATGAAGAGAAAGAGGTAGCAATTTTCCAGGTTACACTTACATTCAGTGTTTTCCTCCTATAAAATGAGTGGATGGTTAAATGACCCTGCTGGGGAGTTTTCCCCATCTGAGCTGATTTAAGCTCGCCCGCTACAAGCTGAGACCTGACACCCTACAGTGCTCATCACACCTGACTCTTCCCAGGGTCCATGGATGTGTCAGGCAGGGACAGAAGTTTTCCCATCACCCAGGATTCCTGTGTTTGTAAAAGCCTCTGTTTACCTGTCTCAGATTGTGTCTACCTGGATTTGCATGTTTGTCTGTACATGAAGACAAAACCAGTATTAATTTAGTTTTCTTCCCCTTAGAACGTTATTGATTTCTTGCGTTTGTGGCATGTCTTAGCATTGATTGTCTGTGGCTGTGGTGACTGTGCAAAGTGAGATACTGTGGGGTATCTGGTGGATGCCTGGGGATTCAGAACAGCTGGGAAAAGAGGTATAAGAGGGACAGAGAGGTCAAAGGCATTCCTGGCAAGCATAAACTATTAAGAACATACTTAATTTCTAGGACTAACAGAGGGCTATTAAAGGATGTTAAGTCACTCTCTGCCTGTAGGTATATAGTGTGATCTGGTATGAAAAACATACTTCCTGGTATCCATGAGTTAGGGAAACTGAGAGGCAATGGAACAGAACTGCTTTGGTTTATGAACACAGAAATGTGCCACTGTCCTACCTCACAGGTCTCTGAACTGTTGTAGCCTGGAGCAGGAGGAAAATGTTTCCTGAGTCCGTCAAAATAGTGAGGAGCCAAAGCAAGGGTCAGGTACACTATTGTAAGACCTGGCTCTTGGAACGTTTCTATTCATATCTCCTGCAAGGGACTGAGGCCACAAACTAAATATGTCCTACTGGCATGAGGATTTTCAGCCTGTGACCACAAAAATGACCTTTTGGGTCCAGGGCTTTATTATGAAAGATTGTTTGTTGGCCCAGTGTTACTGGTGTTTTCAGTGCTGTGGGATGCAGGATACTACGAATGTAATTCTGCCCTGAAAGGAAATAAGAAAGAAAGAGAAGCACAGCAACAAACTTTGCAGTAAAAAACAGCTGTCAGTCTTTACAACAGAATATGTATGTACACTGTGTTATCTATAAGAACTGTCTGAAGTGTAGCATTTCTCTCTATAGAAGACCGATATGTCCAAGTTCGTTGAAAAATTAGAAATTGCAAATATATTTGAAAAAAAACCCCAAATATTTCCATGCAATTAAAACGTATTTTGTCAATGAAGTGAAAATATTTCATTTTGATTTTGTTGTATTAGTATTCCGTATTTTTGTTTTACCTAGAATTCCATCCAAGCTGTTGCTCTTAAAGCATGAGAGACATGCTTTAAGTGGTCGACTTGGAGTTGGTAACCTCATAACAACTTGTTCCATAATTTTAAATTGAGATTCTAATTAATTGCTTTTGTCATTAGTATTTTCATTGGATCAGCAATTGGTTCTTGGTTTCCATGTGTGGCTGGTATTCAAAGTGTCTTTTATAACTTTTATTGAATCCTCTGATGGAAGACAGGGGCACTCTGGTTTGGGGGTTTGTTCCTGTTTAGATACCAAGTTTAACAAGTGGACAGAGTAGAATCAAAGTTTTAGGACCTCTTTTTAAAATTTATTTCAACTTTCTTTCTAGCCTGAATTTGTTCTCACAGAATGATATTAGAAGAGGAACTTAAAAGCTTAAATGGTGCCTAGAAAACAGTCACCTCTCTCAAAAACTTGCACAGTTTGCAGCTTATTCACTTTTTTCTATCCAAATTAAGTAATTACAACAAAATATGTTTCATTTCACCACCTGAATAATACCTAAACAACCCCTTGAATAAATTGCTGTTACTTTTTCTTTTGTTTTTAATGCACAAAATTATAAAATACCAGGACGATCTTGGTGCTTTGAGTAAGAAGGGCCCTTACTGAAATACGTAATGCTGCTTTTGATTTCAAGCCTTTGTAAGAAAATGGAACAAGGCCTGGCTATGAACCTGAATTCAAGCAGACATTTCCCTCTCTAGGGGCACAAGCTGTCCTCATGACTTGTTTTAAGCTTTAATACAAGTTTTTGCTTCAGTGGTAGACATTCACCTTTGAGGGGAACATGAGGGAGATTTGCTTCTTCTGGATGATGTCTGGCAGAGGCTGGATGTAATGCACAGTTCAGGTTGGTCACAGCACAGATTTGGGAAGAATTACCTGTGAGGAGGAGACTTCTGAGGTGGCCCATGAGAATGGCAGATGCTGGTGTAGCTGGTGAAGGTGCTGTAATAGTGTGGGGCTAGAAATCTTTACCAAAGGCAACGTGTAGTCCTTTTTCTGTTCATTTTGATTAATGTAATGAACTTGAAAAACGCAAGTTTAGAGAGCGCATGTTAGATAAATGGCATTTTCTTCCCTCTTTCTGCAATAGCTATTGATGGATTCCAATTGAGTGGATAGAGATGACAGCCAAATTCTCATGTTGAGGCTGCAGGGGAAGATTTTGGTCAGGACTGGACCTGTAACACCATTAGTGCTTTGTGTATGCCAGAGAGGGTGGGCATTCAGCTGCATCTTTCTCATAGGGAATGAGTAAAATGCCAAGAATAATTGAGCTGGATTTTTGAATTCCAGATTGAGATTGAAGGTTTTTCATAAGGATTTGCCATGAAATTCCAGTGTTATCCTTAGATCAAAGTCTCAGACTTGCACCACCATTTCAGAGATGAAGCTTAATGTCTTCCTTTCTTTCACGTTGGAGTCAAGGATTTGTAAACTTCCCCAACTGTGAGAAGTCAAATGCATAAAATGTGCTTTCATGAATTTTTATGGATCTGTGAAAAACCAGTCACAGATGAAAATGGCATTTACTCTTCTGCAGAGCAGCCCTACGTGATGGAGCTGGGCAGTTCTGTGACCATTAGCAGTCCAAGGAGTGAATGTACAGAGTTGCTAAGCAACACCCAGGCATGCATCCTGTCTGGGCACATAGACATCCATCCCACTGCATTTTTCATGTGTACCCAAGCAGTCCGATTAGATTCCACCACTCTATCCAGGCAATGCCAGATGCCAACCCTTGTACAGGAGCAGGGTCCTACTTTCTGAAAGAACTGGTGCTTCAGGAGAAGGTGGTGGGTTGTAGCCCACATCCCCTGTGGTGTTGCCCAAGTGTCCCCATGGTGTTCCTAATGTGTAGTTTTCCTCATCCTCCTTAAAGTCCTTTCACCAATGGATGTTGTTAAGTGGCTCATTGGTTCTTGGTGTCCTCAGCTTGAGGGTAGGACAAGAGGTGCACAAGTGGAGGGAACTCAATTCCATTTCACTAATAGGTTCAGAGGTTCCCAGCATAATCATTTTGTAGTCTATGACCTTTGGTTGAAAATTACTGACTAAATGCCAGTCTGTATCAGCTTCTGCAGATCTTTGCAAATGCATAAATTTACTGTTTAATATGTTGCTTATTCTGAAGTCTATTATAAGTTTCTATTTTTAAGACTATTGAAATCAAACTTGATTAGCTAAAATTTAGACTACTGAGACAACTAAAAGAACATTTTATTATCAGTTATTACTGTAGCACTGAGCTTTTAAGATTCAATTATTGTTTTACTTTGCTGCTGACAGCTACCTCCTTCATCCATTCTGATTCAACTTCTCACTGGTCTCTTTCGGTTTTCCTTGCCTGCCATGTACAGTTTCATAAATACTGAAGAGAAGAGCTTTCTTTCAGCAAGTAGACAATAAGTGGAAGGAAACCCTCGGGAACTGATCAAGTTAAAACCACAAAAATGTAAGGGAATTATTAGCATTTTGATTATGTGCTAGGACGCAAACACATTGGCAAATCAAAAATTTGTTAATTAATTCAGGCAAAGAGTGTAGGTTGGAAAGAACTTCTCTGAAAATCCTGAGCTTGCTTTGCTACGTGTTCTACCAGCTACAGAGCTGATAGCATGTCTATGTCTGCAGGACATACCCTTTGCACACCTGCCTGTTGTTATTGACTTGTTTTGGGCCTTCCTGACCTTCCCTGAAGCTCTGTGCTGTGAAGGATAAACAACTGAGTATATTTAAAAAACTGAAAGAAAGGAAACTCATAATGCAGTTTGTTCCATGTTCCTCCTGGTTTGTCTGGAAATAATCAGGGTTAAAAAAACTTTCATCTTGGCTGTTCCAATAACCACACTTTTTATGTAAATAAAGAACAAAGAGATCAAGGTCCAGAGAGTATTGAAATCTGCTTGATGTCAATCCTTTAACTGTGCCAGGATTCATGCTGGAATGCAGCAAGTACAAGGAAAGGAACCATGGCTGATGATAACCATCATAGAAAATTCTCCAGAAGGCAATTCATCATAAGGGGTGAGTTTCGCCCCAGTGCTGAGTGTCACTGCAAGCCCAATTCATCATTTATGTCTCAAAACACTGTATTTGGAGAAGGCAAGTGGAGCATAGGCGTTTTGCTGGCTTGTTTCTCGGTGAATTTTGACCTGCATGCTCAGAGTTACTCTAAGAAGCAGAGAAGGAAGTGAATGTATCCAGCCCTGAGAAAGGAGCTTCCGAGGTGACAGATCACAGTGATGAACAGTGCAAGCCACAAACAACTGAAGATTAATTAAAAAGAGAGCGTTAACATTCTGCCCTATTTCATAATGATGACATTCTCCTTGAAATATATACAACGTCTGCATGCTGCAGTTCAGCTAGGCAACAAGACATCAATAAATATTTCCTTTGAAAAATACAACTTCTTGATAAATATTTTATTAAAGAAGATGATGCTGGTGTCTGCTCGGTATCTGTTGGGTAGGCTGGCAAGACAATATTGAAATTATGTGCTGTTCTCTCTGCATGTGTTGCACCAATTAGGGCTCAGTCCATCTTCTGCTGAAGTCACTGCTTTTTTATTACTGTGGCTGAAGCACCCTTTGCTTTTACCATCTCCTGTGTGATTTTCATCGTGAAAGGAACCCAAAACAGCCTTTTAGGGAAGAACACTTTCTTGCCAATTCTGCGAGTGTTATTTCTATCAATATCAAATGAATTAAAACC
>WAAG01042396.1:0-12982 GCA_013390105.1 Tichodroma muraria | reverse complement strand
CATCCCCCTGGTCCGCTGAACTACAGCCGAAATTATCATCTCTTTTCAAAGAAGCTGAAGAAATTAACAAAATTAACTGTTTCTCAGGGGCAGACAACTCGCAATTTGCTATTGAATATGGAACAATGGGTGAATCATTGTTCGATCCACCACAGCCTCCTCGTTTGTTCTCATTGCAAGCTGAGCTCCCCTTTCCAAGCGAGGCTGTCAGGAGCCTCAATGCTACTGGGGGCCTTTTGTTGCTGCCAGGAGCACTCCTCTTGATGGACAGTAGAAAATCGTCTGGTTTTTCACTTCAGGTGCTCACTGCACAATTGAGGCACTCACAGCACAATTCAGGCAAGAGCAACTAATAACCCGGGCATTGCCGCTGTATTGATTTTTGGGTGAGGTGTTCTATCATTTTATGGCACTGAATTTAGACACAGTTGCTTTAATTTTCTCCTGAGTAAACATAACGAAATTTCTATGAAAGAAATATGCTTTTCCCTGTAATTGCATCATTCTTTGGTTGGCTGGTTTTTTTTTCCATGGCAATTTCTCCAAGGACTGACATTTTTATTTCTGAGACAAGACAGTGAAAATTCCCATCTGAGTCTAAGTAATCCCTCAGAACTGAATGTAAAGGACTGCTCAGTAGACCGATGGCAACTGAAAACTAGGTGGTTTTAAAAATTAACAGAAAGAGAATTAACTGAAACTAAGTACATTTTGACTGGGGTGTGTCCCCTTTCTGTCCTCTTACCAGCATCTTATTGGATATTGTTTTTCTTTAGTATGAGGATTTCATAATGTGTTGTTATAACTGAGGTAAGAAATTCTCTCCAGCATCACAGTGGAAAAAGATTCTGTATTCTCAGGAAAAAATAACCTCTTTTCCCTTAGTGAAGCATTTCCTCTTGTTTAAAGAAAACTGCACAGGATTACACTGAGTGGAGAGGATTTTTTTTTAACCTTTTTGAAATAAAAATAAAACATCAAGCTGAGAGTTGAAGGCAAGTACTGAAATTTAGAAGCATGGAGGTTTATAACGCAGGTCAGTTGGAGAGTCCACAGTTTCTTTCAGAGAAATTTAAAATATGCCATTATATGGAAAATAATACTTCACTAGGAAAGGTTAGTACCTCCCTGAAGGAGTTAATCAAAAATCAGTATCTCCAAGGCATTACTGTTTTATTAGCCTGTTTAATTTTGGCACTGAGAATGAGACAACTGAACAGAGGTGCGCAGCTGACTGTTAAAAGCGGTATACGAAGAAGTAGTTCTCTAGGCTCATTGAAGATTTCTGAGCATGTGAGGAGCTCTCAGACATACTAATATCTTGAAAGAAATAAGGCTAAACTTTAATTTTTACCTGCTTCCTCTGAGAAAATACTTTCCTTGAACAAGGAAAGGAAATGAAACTAAATTGTGTCACCATTTTTCTAACTGCTGACTTCAAAATTAAAGGCAACTCTCAGAAATAACTTTCTAGGTTTTACTGCTCTTCAGTTTTTGAGATTCTGGAGAGTATTTATGTCATAGTTTCTTTCCTAAAACCAGGAGTATTAGAAAATGGTTTTATGTTAAAATTTACAGAACCACCCTATTAATGACATGGAGGGTTACAGGTATGAAGAATAGCACCTAACAGTGCAAGAGCTCACCCCGTGCTTTGAATCCTCTTCTTTGTCTGTAACTTTCTTCTGTAGGAAACACATTCCCTGTTCCCACTCCCAAATTGTCCACACCTATCACTATTCACGCTATGCCACAGTTTCCAGACTTTCTGTTCTCATTTTCAAATACTTCCTAAACTGATTCAGTCACAAGTAGTTGGCTCAGCTCATGGAATATCAATTTTCTGTTTAGATTTAATACAAATCTATTAAGCCCCTATGCCTGGCTGTGTGCTGGGTGAGTTAGAGAGCACCCACTTGAAATACTCTGCTGGCTGCCTGGAACAAGTGGTGGCATTGGGATGGAAAGAAACCAATTTGTTGGTGAGAAGAGCACACCGCAATCAGAGAAGATGCTTTCCTTAATGGGGCAAACATGCTCTTCTCTTGCTTCTCCTCTCTCAAGCAGTGTACTTTGATACATATAGCCAAGGACTGAAAGTAGCATTAGTCAATCCTGCTGGAACATCTTCTGTATCCATCTGTTTGCTCTGTAAATGGCTCCCTGAAGAGGGTTCACATGCTGCTTTTCCAAATGGTGCCTATGAAAGTCTATCAGTTATCATTCTACACCTAGTGGTGATCTACAACAGGTTTTTCTTGAGATGCTGTTAACTGTCAGCATAAATTGAACAAATATGCAAATTCAATTTACACATTTAATACCACCGTGGAGATGATGATTAAATTATGGTTATCACTTTGAAAACATACTGTCCCATGCAAATAGCTAACAAATTACCCAAGCTCTTTGCTCAGACCTTGGCCTAGAGAACGTTATTACTTGACAGCTGTGGACACATTGGGTGTCAGACACATTAATAATGCTCTGATCTCATCCCAAAGAAATTATGTCCCAGATAAACATTTGCTTCACCAGAAGCATAGAAGCCCTGTCAAATACTGTTGGCCAACTGCAACTTTCAAGTGCTTGAACACGCCTATTTTTGAATTTCCCTCTGCTCACCCAGGTACATTCTGAGCAGCCGGCACCCTGACATTACAGAGGTCACAGTCTAGCATGGGTGAACTGAACTGGCTGCAAATGGACAAGAAAGTATCTGGAAGATCACCTGGAGGTGTTCACAGCAGTGAACACTGGGCACTGCATGGCACTGGAACCTGTGAGCATCATTTGGGCCACGTTCCCTTGTTTGCTCTCATTAACGTCGGTCTGGACAAGCAGGCCAGAGACTGCGTAAGGGAATTTCAGCCCGGCGGGAGGGATGAGCCTGGATGTCAGTATCCCCATTGCTGAGGATTACATTTAGTGCTCGGTGTGCAGCTGCAGGCTGAGCTCTGGGGAGAAGCCTGAGCCTGAGGCAAGACACTGTGCAACTGCCAAAGGGCACAGGGACGTGTGGTGTCAGCCAGGTGCCCGGACACTCAGGGACATGGAAGGAGCCAAGGGTTCCAGACATGACTCTGCTTGGACTGTGCTTGTGAGGGTATAAGAGCCCTGAGGTTTCTTCATTTGGGGTCCCTCCTTGAAGGCACCCAGCTCAAATTGTTATTTTGTGTGGTATCATGATTAAACTATTTTAAGAATTGAAACATCAGAGACTTTGCTATGGGGAACCTGGGGTCAAGCTAGTAAGGAAACCTTACTAGCTTGACTGTGGGGTGTGTAGCTGCCAGGGCCAGCTCAGGTGGTATAAGTGTGACTGCTGGAGAGGCTTCTGAATGGTTGGTTGGGAAAAGAAGTTTCCTTAATGGCCATTGCAGGACTGTGTGGTCTTGTTGGTCAAGCAGCACAGGGTTCCAATAAGCTGCTGTGCCATGACATGGTATTTGCTGTGACCTCCACCTGTGATGCTGGTGAACTCTGAGTAAAGCGTGGGGAACCCACCTGGGTGTGTGGGATGGGGCAGCCCTGATGTATGGACAGACTGGGAAAGGAGAGGCTGGAGAGCAGTGCTGCACAAAGGGACCTGGGGGTCCTGGTCTGTGGCAAGCTGGATATGAGCCAGCAGTGCCCTGGCAGCCAGGAGGGCCAAGCCTGTCCTGGGGGGCATCAGGCCCAGCATGGCCAGCTGGGCAAGGGAGGGGATTGTCCCGCTCTGCTCTGCACTGGGGCAGCCTCACCTCCAGTGCTGGGGGCAGGTCTGGGTGACACAAAGACAGATACAAAATTGTTACAGAGCACCCAAAGGAGGGCACTGAAGATGGTGAAGGGGCTGGAGAAGCCATATGAGGAATGGCTGAGGTCACTTGGTCTGTTCAGCGGGGAGAAGACCGAGGGAAGACTTCATCATGGTCTGCAGCTGCCTTGAAAGAAAGAGGAGGGGCAGGCACTGATCTTTTCTCTCTGATGAACAGTGACAGACCCCAGGAAACTGGCGTGCAGCTCGGTCGGGGAAGTTGGATATTGGGGAAGGTTCTTCACCCAGAGGCTGTTTGGGCACTGGATCAGGCTCCCCGGGGACGTGGTCACAGCACCAGCCTGGCAGAGCTCAAGAAGTGTTTGAACAACGCTCTCAGGCACACGGTGCCATTCTTAGGGATGGTCCTGTGGACTCGATGATCCTTGTGGGTCCCTTCCAACTCAGGATATTCTCTGATTCTATAACCTTGTCATGAGCCGAGGGCGTCGCGACGGACGCCGGCGAGAGCAGAGGGGCTGAGGGACCCGGCACCAGAGCCCGGCTCTGGGGAGATCCCCGCCGTGCCCCCGTACCCCGTGCCCGGCCGCCCCCGCCGTACCCCGCAGCCCCGGCGGGAGGAGCCGCGACGGCCCCGCCCCGCCATTGCCCGGGACGCTGTTCACGACAGTGTCGCGGCGGGGCCGCCGTACGGCTGCTGCGCGACTTCCGGCGGGCTGTGCGGATGGCGTCCGGTCCGGAGAGCGAGCGGAGCCGGGAGCTGCGGGAGGCGCTGGTGGCGCAGGTGGGGTGACCGGCCCGGCCCAGCCCTGCCCCCCCCTCCCCCCTCCTTTCCCAGGCTTGGCACTGGGTGCTGCGCGGGGTCGGTGCTCTCCTCAGAAGGCTGCTCTGGCTGCGGCAGCCGGAGGAGGGGACGCCGTGGGGGGAGCCCCGTCTGTGCCGAGGGGAGCTGGGCTGCGGCACCCACAGTGGCCGGACGCAGTCTGGAATTTCTGAGTGACACCCACCTGATTTCGTGCGTTTTGCCACTTGTGGTATTGATCCTCTTGGTGTTTCACTTACGTGTTTCTGTGCTTACACTTTCGGAAAGAGCCGGAGTCGGTCGTCTTTACATTCTTTCTTCAGATTTTTTTTTACACATTGATAAGATGGCACCACCCTCACTCCCCGGCCTTCTCTAGGCTGAACAGGCCCATCTCTCAGCCTTTCCTTAAATGAGACATAAAAGGCGACTCCTCCTTGTCTTGTGGTCTGTTTTTCCTAAAGAGCCTGTATCCCTCTATTGCAACATTCTGGTCATGGAGCAGTAATAACTTGAGTATGTGTGTGTTAAGAAGCGGGAGCCTCATTTTGTAGGATCGGTTACTTGCCTGGTGATACGTTGCTGTACTGTAATTAGGAATTAGGAGGCTCCCACTCACAGGTGTGTTGCTAGAGCTGCTGTGACTTGGAGACCTATGCTAATCCTGGTGCATTTTGTTCAAAACCTGCCTGTATGCTGGTTTTGGTATTTGTGGTGATTCTTGTGACTTGTAGATAGAGTGAATGCTGAAGTCACAAATGGCACATCACTTGAGTGACATGGCTTGTTTTGGGGTTTAAGGAGGGGATAAACAAGAGAAGTGTAAGAGAGAGACAGAGTATGGAAAGAGAATGAGGTTGTGATGATGGGTTTTTGACAAAAAGAAGGCCAGGGTAAGCAGCAGCCAAATCTTACTGGGCAAAGATATTGTCAGAAAAAAAGTAGTGGAAAAATGGCCTGAATAGCTGATGCTTACACAACAGTGATGCCTTTTCTCAAGGCAAAGCAGAAGGAGAGAGGATTTCCTGTAATATATCATGTGGGCATCTCCCTTGTACAGTTGTGGAACCATTTCTTGTCAATAAAAGTTCCCTTCAGTGATTTCCCCTCTTTTGACAAGCAGCTGAAGGGAAATTTTTTTAACTTATTAATAGTGACTCACACTACCCTGCAAAAGTTTGTTGATGTTATTAAAATGTCTGTTGCTTTACTAAAACCACTGTATATGTTTAAGAGTGCTCCTTTGTTGAGTTCAACCTCTTGGATGTTCAGAAAATACATGTAACAGCAAGCAAAGCTTATGTAGGGACTATTATCCTACTTTACCTTTCCTTTTCAGCTGGTGCCACTTGTACAGCAAGCTGCCTGGGCCCATGCCACTGGCTTAGAATCCTAGAACAGCCCTGGCTGCAAAGACCTTGAAAGATTGCTTGGTCCAAGCCCATGTGGGAAAGGGAGCCTAGGTGAGATTATTTAGTCCTCTGTTCAGCCTTGTCTTGAAAAACTCTGGTGACGGGGTTAAGGGAGCTCTCGTGTCTGGCCATTCAGGAAGCACAGTCCCCCAGCTGGGATGCGCTCCCACCACCCGAGGCTGTCACTGCTGCCACTGAAGCCCCTTTGTGGAGGGCAGCTCCACTGAGCCAACGTGTGCTCTGCTTGACTCCCTACACACAACACTCTCAGTCAGACAAGTTTCCCTTACCAGCTTGACCCCAGGTTCCCCTAGGCAGGGTCTCAGACATCTGAATCCTTTGAGTAATTTAGTCAAGGTGCAAAGCACAAAGCCAGCTTGAGCTGGGTGCCTCCAAAGAGGGATCCTAAACAACTGAATGCCTGAGCTTTTACACCCTTGCAGTCCAAGTGTGCCATAGTCTGGGCTTCTCCTGCTGAGTCCTTGGCTCCTGCAGTGTCTCTGAGTGTCTGCTCTCCTGGCTGGCCCCAAAGGTCTCTCTGTTGTGCAAAGGGGCAGCACCAGTTCATGGCCTTTTTGCCTGGGGCACAGGTTGTCTTTGGCAGAGTTCCAGTAGTTGCTAGAAAGTTTGGTATCATGAGCAGGTAGAGTGAGCTAGATTTCTCACTCTGCTCTTGGGTTATGTCTCAGAGCTGCTGCACCAGGGCTACACTGAGGGTATGTCTCAAGAGTTCTTTGATGATACTGTAGATTCATAGGTCCTAACTCTCAGTGTTAATATATTCTTGTAGGTTTAGATTTTGATGATCAGCCTTGCTGAAGAATATTAGAGAAAGGAGTTTGGAATGAAACCAAATGTGATATATTTTCTTATTGTTAAGCTGTAGAGTATTAAAAGGTATGTATGTAGGATCTTTGTTGAGTTTTGTCATTTTCTTTGACTTGAACAAGAAACAGACCATCATTGTATTGTTCAGCACATTTTTACAATGCCATGAATACAAATTACTCTGACATGAATATCTTAAAAATGCATCTGCAATATTTGTGTGGTATTAAAGAAAACCCTGTGCATAACCCTAATTTTCTGGAGAAAGGCAAACACTGATTTTCTTTCTACAGCAGTGGGTTCAGAGTTGGCTTTTACCATTCAAAACTAACAACTGGGGAGTGAATAGCTCTTTAAAGATGCTACATCTTTGCTTAGACAAAAGCTGATCAAGTGTTAGAACTACTGTGAGAGGAATAAAGAACAGAGGAAATGGTTGCACAGACGTATTACCATTTCTGTGTAATATCAAATAGCTTATGCAGCTCTGGTCCCAGCATCTCAAGAAGAACCAAACAACCTTGGAGAAGGTGAGAAGAAAGGTGCAGAGATGATCTTGGTGCAGACTGTCCAAGGACTCTAGATGTTTTGAGACAAGGAAAGATAGGCTGAAAATAAAGTTAATAAGAGAGTTTGGTAAAATTGTTAAATGATATAGAGAAGGGAATAGAGAAGTGCTATCTTCTGGTTCTTTCAGGTTAAGTATTAGGTTGTATTAAGGATTTTGCAGGTAGCCAGCTTAAAGCAGACAAAATAAGTGAATTTTCAGATGGTGCACAGAGAAATTGTAGGGTCTCTTGTATAGCGTGTTGCTATACCAGCACTGCACTTCCATCCAGACAAGAATAGCCTAAAATCTAAAATATGCATTGACAGCTATTGATTGGAAAGTTGTTGAGCCTCAAATTGCTGGAGGATGCAGGAATATTTTAGAGATGGCTCACTTTGAACTTATGCCTGTATACGCTTCAACTTCCTTGGACATTGCTGGACATTTTTTAGTTGGGATACTAGCTTAGATTCTCAGTTCTGAGAATGTCAGAGCACTGAGAAATCCAATATAGGGAAACAGAATGCAGTATAATTTGTGAAATACTAGCCACTATGATTCTTCAGGTCCATTTTTCGTGGAGTGTAGGAATGGATCTGGAGACAATAACGTTGTTTTCTACAGAAATTAACCATTAGAGATGGCTTGGTCCCTTATATTACCAATGAGAAACCTCCCTGATGTGACTTTTCAGCTTCTTACTGAAAGTCACAGTATAGAGTCTGTGTTATATTTCCACATTGTTACGTTTTCACTTCCAAGCAACCTAAACCTAAGTCAGATTCTCTTTTTTTCAAAAATTCTCTTGGGTGCATTGGGTAATACTGAAAGATACATTAATGATAAAATGGTTTTCTTTGCTGTTGCCTGTGGAATTGCTGTGTTCATCATCTTATGAATGTCTTTGAACTATTTCTTTTTGTTGCAGTAAGAGCCAAAAGTTGAAGTAAAGAGAGGACATATTGAAGGTTGGGAGTTTCCCCCCACCCCCTTTTCTATACCTAAGTTTTAGATTGTTTTAGCAAAACTGTATCATAGGCATTTTATTCTATACAAGTCCATGTGGGCCAAAGGAAGCTGTAGAGAGTCCTTTATTACTAATTTGGCTGATAGAGAAACTTAGGAATGAAATTTTTTTTTTTTTTAACTCATTTCATGTTTCTTCTTTCCATTTATGGACCAAATAACCTAATATAGCTATGTAAAAGGGCAACATTTTTAAGACTTCTCCTGTAGCTACTCTGTTATTTCTGTGAAAAGTTGATTTAGCATTTTATAATGTGAAAGCGTGAGGATGTCATAGTTGCCATGTCGATACTCTGCTTTTCAGAAATGGACTTGTTGCTGCCTGTGTGAGAACAGAGTAATGTCCTAAGTGTCTTCGCTCTTCTCTCCTTTACTTTGATTATGGCTGGACTGCCTGCTGCAGTGGAACAGCTGAGGGAGGGGATTGTCCCACTCTGCTCTGCGCTGGGGCAGCCTCACCTCGAATGCTGGGGGCAGCTCTGGGTGACACCATCTAAGACGTTAAACTATAGGAGAGTGTCCATAGGAGCGCAGCAAAGGTGGTGAAGGGTTAGAGGTTGCAGGCATATGAGGACTGACTGAGGTCACTTGGCTGGTTCAGTGTAGAGAAGAGGAGACTGAGGGGAGACCTCATCATGGTTTGCAGCTGCCTTGTGAGGGGAAGAAGAGGGGCAGGCACTGATCTCTTCTCTGGTGACCAGTGGCAGGACCCTAGGAATGCCCTGAAATTAAGTCAGGGGAGGTTTAGGTTGGATATTAGAAAAGGTTTTTCACCCAGAGGGTGTTTGGGCCCTGGGACAGGCTCCCCAGGGCAGTGGTCACAACACCAGCCTGGCAGAGCTCAAGAAGCATTTGGACAACACTCTCAAGCACATGGTGTGACTCTTGGGGATGTACTGTGCAGGACCAGGAGTTGGACATTGATCCTAGTGGGTCCCTTCCAACTCAGGATATTCTATGATTCTATGAACAGAACTGGGAGAAAACTATTGCAAAACTTTTTCTCAGTATGTTTTGATTGTCTTGCTCAGAAAGCACTTAAGCATTTCAGAAAGCACTTCAGCACTTAAATCTGTGATACTAGAAGAGTAACGGTACTGAGAAGTGAATACTGCCTTTTCACAAAAGATTTTCAGATTTTTGTCACAGCATCTCTGTGCATTTTTGCAGCAACATCTTTGAACAGACCTGCTGTTTTTGAAGGTCAGCGATGAAGACAGATGTCTTCATTGCTATATTCTGCAAGGCCTTCCTCTGGAGCTTGCTTTGCCACAGCAGTGGAGAGGTCCTACATTAAGAAGAAATGCCTGTTTAAGGTTTCCTAGCAGTAATAGCTTCTAGTTATCTAGTTGTGTCTGCACATGTACCAGCAGAACCGCTGCTGCTTCCCAGATGTTTCTGACTGAAGGCTGACATCTCCTGCAGCCTGCTCTTTAAATCACATCTGACTTTTGATTATTGATCACAAGAAGCTTAAGTGATTGAAGTGATTGTTGCTTCAGTGACCTTTCTTCTGTGCCTTTTGGCAGGTGAAAATGACAAGAGTGGTGACATTTCCAGTTGGCAGAGCTGTGTCTGGAGGAGGTGGTGATGCGGGCAGCTCTCTGACTCAGTTGCAAGTTGCCAAGTTGGGCTGGAAGCTAAGTTCTTTCTTGTGTTTCCACTGCTGTCCTCCTTGGGAAATCTTTGTGGATGTAGCAATAATTAGAATATTGAGACTAGAAAAAGAAATCTAAGCATTCACAAAAATAAGTATGTTATTCAGACAGAGAATTGGTATAAAAACATCAGAACTGCAAAGAAGGATATGTTCAAGTTCCCTGGAGGCAAGCACTCGTGTAACCAGGGCTCTCTGTCCCTGAGCTTTGGGATGATGGAAACTGTGAGTGTAATACATGCCACAGCAACCTTTCTGATAGTTGATTATCAAGCAGTTAAAACACTGGAGTAGTTTGTATGATAACATGGGAGATAATCCTGAAATTAGAAAGAAAACTCATTGTAGATATTTTGAATGCCTTATGTTGGTGTCTGAAGGAGTGGCTAGGTGTTAGATTTTTTGAACTTTTCTAACAGAAAGCTGTTGCTGAAAGGGAGTTTTTTCCACACTTATTTTCCCCGAGGTGCACTTTTCCCCTTTGTTCCTTGTGCTTAAACTGGTAGCCTTGATGAACTTGCTAGAGTGGCAACTTGTAGGCTTGTTCTGTAGGAAGCTGCACCATGCTTTTGGTGGGATTTATTTTGTGTCAGGATGGTCCTGGAAGTGACTTTGCCTGAGTCTGGAGTGCAGGAACAGGCCTGGGTGGGTAAGGTGGTGGGAACATGTGAGGGACAGTGCAGAGAGGAGAGGTATGGGAATGGAGTCCTGCCCTTCAGTGACAGGTGGCTGGGACAGGAGCTTAGCTGGTGCTCTCTCTATTGAATGTTTTTGTCATACTGTAATGATCTGCTGTGCTGTAGATTTTCTTCTGATTGGTTGTGGAGGAAAAGGGGGTCTTTCTTCTTTTGCATGAAGAAGTTGACTATTGAGTTATGGTGATTATCATTTAAAGAACTAGAGGTTGACCACAGTTATAGGTGGAAAATTGCAAGGTCTTTGTATTGGTATGGTAAACTTTCCCTGGCCTTCATGAGAACTGAAACAGTAAATAGAGTTGAGATCAGGAAAGAGTGTTGGTCAGGGCTTCTGTGAGCTGGAGAGGGAATTTTTAGGTGTCTAGGTGACATCCCTCCATGCCTTCTGGACATCCTTGAGGGACTGCTGTGTAACAAGCTCCATTTATTGTGTGGCCTATAACTTGGCTGTTGGCAGTGTCTTTGATCTTTTCTGCTTCTTCCTGGTGTGGCATGATGTAATTTTTGTAGCTTTTGAGTTTTGCATCTGCAGTGTATTACAGGCTGCTTTGGAGCAAATTTTATTCTTCATTTAGTAGATTGTGTTGTCAGCTACTGGGTGGGCTGGCCTTCATGACCTGCTTGATGGAAGCCAGAAAGCACTTTCCTTGAACTTGGTTTCCTCCCACATTCAGATGGATCTGTGAAATTCAAACCCCTTTCGCCTACCTGTGGTAAAGACTAAAATTTGGCTCTCTTCAACCATGGCAAACATTGCTGACATAGTGCTGTAGAATAATTACTGTTTTTATAGCACCTTAACAAGAGACCTTGCAGAGTGCCTTGCCAGCCTTAGGCTTCACCTTGTTTTTGTTGCAAGGGAGACCGCGAGCAGTTTTATTAGGATGTTGCACAAGTGTGTCATGTAGCATGGTGCTTGTCCTTCTTTGACAGGTTGTTGCTCGTAATGTGTTCATGTGTACATGCACAGGCATTTGCATAATTAAAGCATTACTTTTGAAACAGAGGTATTTCAGAAATGTATCATCCACTATTTATGGAGAAAAAACTGAAAAATATTGCTCTGGTAACCTAAAATGTACCTCGTTTGTAAAGGAGAAAGTATAAATTACTGGACATTCCTGTGGTATCGTAAGTATTAATGCACCTTAATGTGAGTTAAATGTTTGGACTCCTGTGGGTTGACAGATGTGAAACTCTAAGGGTTGGTCCTCATAGATAGAATGGTAAGTCTGACAGGAGAATTGATTAGTTTTTCTTTCTTTTTTGCATTTTATGACATGCTAGTAAGCCCTGCAGATTTTGAAAAGAAAAGTAGAATATGACGGTAAGTTTTGGAGCTAATAAAGTAGTGTGGGAAGATTTGCTGCCTCACTTCCACTTGAAGTAATTGTGTGTGTGTGAGGGGAAAGCATCATGAACAATAAAAATTGAATATTATGATTTGCGGGAGCTAGATTTTAGACATAGAAAGATTTAGAGAGTATTGCTGCTAACTTTCTAGTCTTGTGTTAAAATGATAATTTAGGTGAAATTATAACTTCTCTTGTATTTTTAAAACTCTAGGCGATGTTCTTATTTTTTTCTCTTTTTTTTCCTTTCTTTTTATTTGATCTTGCATAGATACCTTATTAAGAATGTTCTATGTTTTGTAGCCTTGTCTAGGAGATGCAAACTTCCATCTGATACTTTTGTTTCTTTCTCTTTTTAACAGCCTGGTGGTCAATCTGCCACTACACATTTGTCTTGCCCAATCCTGTTTCACTTAGTATTCAGGAGACAGCAGTCTGTAGTCTGATGATGATTTCTAGTCAGTCTATGTTCTAAATGAATGTTGTGTACTTCAGCCAAAATGATGATCCACCTCTTTCATTAGAATGATGTATCTCAAATTACTCAAATACTTGCCTTCATTTCTTCTGTTTATTTTTAGATCTAATAAAAAGTATAAAAGCTCAGTTTGTGCCTTATTTGTAACATTACCTCATTTTATGCAATGTTTATTTGTGACTTTGGTAGCATGAAGAAAATAGTAATGGTGTTTAAAATATACTTGTTGTTACAGGAAATGATAAGAGGCTAAATCTTCCATGACAGGCAGAGAGCATCTACAATGAAGACATGTTGACAAGCTGATCTTGAGTGGCCTTTATTTGTGACATTTAGAGATTTATGGGCCTGAGAACTGCAAAAGGGGTGGAAGGGAGCTGTTGACTCCAGCTGCAGTTCTTTCTCAATCAAAATGAAAT
>WAAG01042393.1:27617-45680 GCA_013390105.1 Tichodroma muraria | reverse complement strand
ATCATCCTCCTATGGAAAACAAAGCCAGAGTTTGCTTCCTCACAACTCCACAGTGGCCACGCTATGTTATGGGAAGATTACTGCCATGCCTTGCCTCCCTCAGCTTCAGTACTGTGTCTGTTTCCATTGCCTTGAGCTGTTTCCATCTGGCTTTCTGGCCATCTTCTTCCTTTTTTCTTTCTAATGCAAATATCCTCATAGTGGTTAGTAATGAGCCCCTCTGCCCCCTGGAGAAGGGCTTCAGAGTGTTCACTCTCCTTCACTCACAGCTCTTTCCTCCCTACTTCCTTTGCAGGGTATCTCACCTCCTTCTCCACTGACAAGATTTCAAGCTTCCCTCTTATCTCCTTCTCCTTCTCCAGATAATCTTGTAACCTGGATGTCATGCCTCAATTCTCCAAAGCTAGGACTTTAAGTTCTCTTTTTCTTCTTTACAGCTTTCAGAGCTATTTAACACCACCACCGAAACAGCCCAATCTCTGGTGTATATCCTTTCCATCTGTCAGCCTAAATAGCAAGGACATCTTCCACACAAGGACTGAAACAATCCCTCACAAAATAGCAGTTAAATTGGAAAAGCCTTAAATCATCTGTGATTTGGAAACAGAGATGAAGGAAACAAAAGCTGGAGAGACTCGCTGACATGCTCAAAACTGCAGATAGTCATAAAAGGAGGAAGAACAGAATTTAATTACTACAACTGCCACATATCCCACTTCATCTTCTAGTGGTCTGGAGCCAGAGGTCCCAATATCCCACCTTTCCTCCAGGTATCCAAATCAGAGCGCTTAAAAATTTATCTTCTCCATGTTTCTGATAACAGGTCACACACGTTGCTCAAAAGCTGTGCCTAAATTCCCCTAGGAAGAGGGATCTTTGCACCAAGGTCCAACTCACACAATGTGTAGCACAAATCCCCACAGCAACAGTCTCAGTACCTCTTCTCCTTGTTCTGGATGCATTTCTTATGTTGCATCCCACTCTCCTTCAAGTGTTTCTTTTTCTCTCATTTTACTGCAGAGCAGTACTTAATCTCCTTGCCACAATTTTTCAGATATACTATGCTCTCCTCATTTTCCATGCAGTCTTTCAAGAGAGACTTTTATCCAACACTCATTTCTGATAATTTATATTGTATTAGTAGAGGCCTTGAGAGGTCAGGGATTTGTCTATTACACCTCCATTAAAAATTACATACACTGATGTGCCTGTGTGAATTATGTTCAAAAAGGTCAACTCAGAACAGCAGCTAGAGCAGGAAAAAATTCTTACAGAGTTATTTCTCCACAATTACCAGGCACAGAAAAAGGAGAGCATGACACTGAGAACCTTTAATTCTGATCTCTCAAAGTGAAATGTGCAGCCTGACATGATGAAAAACACCAGAACCTTGTAGCCTCATCTGAAGGAGGCAAGTGTGAGTTTAAATACACCAAATATCAAATCAGCACAGGAATCAAGGTAAACTCCAGTGTAAGTAGGCAGGGTGTAATGAAAAGGGGCCTCTCAATAGGAGAACACCTCCAAAGAAATGCATCCTGTTCATTACTGCAATGTACCATGCACTGAACACAGCTGATTTTGACCTGCTGGGAAAGAGAAAACATCTGCTGCTCAAAATTCAATCTGTGCATTTTATACTCTAAAACAATTCAACAGGGCCTTTGGATGAGATTCTCTGGGAGAACAATCACATCACTGGAAATCGATGGATACTTTAGATCAAGGACTGAAAAATCTCCTCTAATCACTTTCAAGTTCAAGACAGATTTGGAAAAATTTACTAAGCTCAAACCCATTTGCTCTGGTCATGGCAAAAACATCCCCACCTCAGAACTCAGATGTGTTACATCTGTTGTAGAATGCTGCTTTAAGAAGGACAAACGTGGGATTTAGCATTCTTTACATGCTGAGCATGGTCACCAAATACCAATAGCATTCAAAGCAAAGGACTTTCCAGGGTGTGTTGGTTTGGCATGGTCTGATTTTTTGGTAACGGGGGAAGGCCACAGGGGTGGCTTCTGTGAGAAGCTGCTGGAAGCTTCCACCATGTCTGACAGAGCCAATCTCTGATGGCTGGCAGTGGAAGCGTGACAAGCAACTCTTATGTGGAACTTAGATGAGATCAGCTTCTCGTGCTGCGGGGTCTTGCAAGAATCTTTGAATTGGTGGAAGCTGACAATGGCACCTACAAGCAGCAGTTTTTCTTGTAGTCAAAGAGGAGGAATTGAGGACATGTGAGGGAAAACAACATGGCGACACCAAGGTCAGTGGAAAAGAAAGAGGGGGAGGAGGTGCTCCAGGCGTCAGAGCCGAGATTCCTCTGCAGGCCGTGGTGAGACCACGGTGAAACAAACTGTCCCCTTGTAATGCATGAAGTCCATGGGGGATGCAGACATCCACTCACAGCCCGTGGGAAAAGCGCTCATGCTGGAGCAGGTGGATGGCAGGGACAGCTGTGATCCAGTGGGAGACCCAAATGGAGAAGGAGGGCCCTTGCTTCCAAAATAGAACCTATCCTTAAAAGACTGCACTCCATGGACAAGTGACCCATGCCACAACAATTCTGGGATGACTGTTTGCCCACGGGAGGGACCCCACGGCATAGCAGTGGAAAGATTCCTCTCCCTGAGCAAATGGAAAAAGATCTCAAGTGATGGATTGACCAAGACCCCCATGCCCTGTCTCCCTGTGCTGTCAATGGGAAGGAGGGAGGGGCTGTGGGGAAAAGTGTTTCAAAGGCTTATTCTACTTCTCATTATCCTCCTCTGACTCTGTGAATAATAAATTTACTTTATACCTTTAAATTTTGACCTGTTTTTCCCTTAGAGTTTTTTTTTTTCCTCCTAGTCCTTGTCTCAACTCATGAGCCCTTTTGTAATTTTTTTCCCTCTCCTCTGTGCAACTGTAACAGAAGAGGATGAGTGAATGACTTTCCTGAGTGCCTGGCATTTGTCAAACCACAACACAGGACCTTGCTTAAATTAAACCAGTTCCACAACTCTGAAAACAAACGACAAGGACCATGAAATTAGGTATGGCACAGTGCTACCCCATTTCAGGGGCCACAGAGGGGCACAGCATCAACAGAAGGTCCAGCGGCACAAGAGAAGAGTCTTAAGTTTGCCCACAGACAAGATTTTCAGAGCTTGGAGTGACTGCATTGTGGAGTTCTGCTACAGCAAAGATACAGGAAAAGGACTGTGCTCAGTACTGTGGAAAACAACGAAGTTTTTTCTTTCTTCCTCATTTCAGTTTAGATTTTATTCTGGACTTCTTGGCTTCAACTGTTGTGCTAAGAAAGCTGTCCACACAACTGTAGGTTTTGAAAGCACTTAAGAGCTCTTTAATTAACCACTGTATTTGCAAGGGTCATTTTAGTGCAAATTATCATCTATGAAGAATAACACTGCCATGTTCTCATACCTGGCAAGTTTGCCCTCGCGGTAAGTCCTGCCCCAGGGGTGCCGGTGTTTCTGGAGGGGCCAAACGTCCGGCAGCCACAGGGTCACCGAGCCCTCCATGATGTCCCCGTCTGCACAGGCTGGCTCTGTTTCCCTACAATAGTAGCACTTCCCATAGAAGCAAGTGTTATTGCCTTAAAAAGAAAAAATATGAGGTATCAAATGAAGAGGTATTAATCCAAGGAATCCAATTGAAATTCAGGAGCATGTTGTTGCAGCAGAGCCTTCCCCACGACAGGATTTCACCGCACTTGTCTTTGCGCTTCCTGTCTCTGAGAGGGAGAGGCTCAAGAGATTACACAGACATCCATTCATTCAGAGCAATTAAAGAATAATATGAAAAGGAGAGAGCAATTATATTTTCTAATGACTTTATCACTCTGAGAATTAATACAACATTACACTATCAACAAGTTTTAGTGATCCTTTCCTAGTCCCAAGGACCCTGACTTTGCAATGTTAACACCGCTTGTTTTTCATATTTCATACTTCATGTGTCAGATTTCCCACTTATTTGAAAATGCTGACCAAAAAGAGATAAGTGAAGAGACACAGCAGAACTCGGAGGGATTTGGTGCCCTGAGACCTGCCACACAGCTACTTAAACTGACTTGGCAGAGGAGACAGAATCAAGTACCATTCTCACATGATCTAGGCATGCAGATCTGTCAAGGCTTCATCAGCGTCTTCTGACAGGAGAGGAACAACAAAACACTGCAGCCTTTAGTCCACTAACACTGATGCATCCTGTAGCATCAAGTAATCTGGAGCAGCCTGCATTAGTAGTTTTAGTTTAACCTTTTCTATTCTCCCCTTCTTAACACACCTGCGCTCAATCCTCGCCAAGTTAAACCCAGTTCCATGCTCACAGATGTTCTTCCAAAATATTCTTCTGCTATGTCACTTGGTTGTGATTACTCTCTGTCCTTTCTTCCTTTGGTTCTACATCCAATCTCCTCCCAGAGCAGGCCCAGCTCTCCAAAAGCCACAGAGTTGTGAGGAAAGCTTCCCTTTCCATCCTCACACATCACCATCTCTCAGCCAGCACTCCTTTAGAGCCCTCCATCCAGACCCTGTGATCCCAGTATTCTGTCAGAGATCATTAACAACACAGAGCTTGCAGACCAGATCTCTTATTTGTATGGAAAGCCTGCACGTCTCTCTTCCCATCCATGGCCTGCAGCAGGTCTAACAAGAGACAGAGTTCTTCGAGATTCTAGCTGTAACTCCAGTAAACCTGCACTGAGTATGAATGAATTCTCTCTTCTTCAAAACCTCAGGAACTTGGTCAAATTTGGCCTGACAAAAGATCATAACCTCCTCCACAGATCCACCCATTTCTTTAGTTCTGCTTTGCAGAATAGCAGTTCCAAGGAATCTAAAGAGGAGCAATGAAAACTTCTGGAGCCTTACTACTCAAGTCAGCACTGCTGCTAGCAAACAGCTTGGTTATCTTGGCTGAAATTGGAAAACATAAAACCTGCCTGAGGCAGGCACCTCATGTGAATGCCAGGAGAGTCTGGCGAGGCTGAGCTGAAAGTTTCATCTGAAAATCGCACCTTGTAAGTGCCAGTGTCAGGCAGCAGGTGACACTGCCAGCAGTGCTGCTGACGGGAATGCTACCAGCGGTAAGGAACAATCATCTCTGGAGCCTTCTGATTAGGAAATGAAACAAACAAACAAACGAGTAATAATTGGATGGTTTATGAAAGCCTGAGGGAGTTAAGGCTGCAGCATAAGTAATTTCTTGGTGCTTAATGACCACCTGGTAGCAGTTCACTGTAACAGCTTCTGTTATGTGCTCTTCACAGCATTATACTGTAAACAACACAGGGAAGTTCTGCCATGTTTTGTTGTAAATGCTTTGCAGGCTCTGATGCAGCACAAACAATATCTAATACCAATGAGTGTGTCAGCTCTATAAATTATCCCAAGACACCACTCTCTTCACATTAAATATAACTTCATTCTTTTCTTTTCAGGTCTAATCACAGTCTTTTCTAACCATCTCTGACAGCAGAGAGCAAATTCTTACTCAAAAAAAATAAAAATCCCATCTGTAACAGCAGCACGAGGGAACACGACTTGTAGAAAACCAAGTCCTCGTCCCCCGCCAAACGGGGCTATCCAAGATCTCTCCTGGCACAGAAAGAGCTTCCTGCACCATGGCTAACTGTTCTACAGCTGTGTCAGGTTCCCACGGCTCTTTTTTCCCAGTAAGCATTTTTCCTTTCCTGGGCAGCACAGTCCGTGGAACCCACTTACCCAGAGTCATGAAGGTGCCCAGGAGCTGCTCTGTGGCCACTGGTTTGATCTCTGTGCGCAGATTCACAAACCTGCCAACCACCAGTGGGGCTCGGCGGAAACCCAGGATTCTGATTTGGGGTGAAAAAACAAGACTGAGAATTTGCAACATAAGCAGCAGTTTGAAATTAAAACAAAAGACCCTCATAGTCATCTCTGACAGAGACCATAGAGTAACCTCTGCAACCTCCTCTCTTCTCCAAAGCAAAGTAAGGAAACTAATTTTTTTTATGTGCCTGGATGTTAAACTTGCTTTATAGGCCATCAGTGACACTCCTTTATTAAAGCATCTGCAGCAGAGCAACAGAGGATGCACCATGCTCCAACTCTCAGAACTCAGACCTCACACCAGAAATATCCATCATGTGTCTGAAGCAGCAAAACCACATGGCCCATGGGCTGGCCACCTGGAAAGATCATTTCTAATTTGTGGGAACCACTATCTATTAAAATGTTATGCTTAAGCCCAATTCAATTACACTTGAAAGCAACCAATCCAAGAGTTGTTTTGTTTGGCAAGAGGAAGGAGAAGGGAAGAGAGAATGGTAGAACAAAAGTGAATGCCTGAAAAGTGCCTGGAAAAAGAGGTGGGAAGAACAACCATAAAACTTGCAGTTACAAGATCCAGGTTCCATTCCCATGCCTGCCACAGTCTTTGCTCTGTGACCACAAATGACTTGGGTATTAGTAATGAAATTTTAAAAGTGCTTAAAGAAGCACAAAGATCAAAGGAGTGTCAGCCCCAACTCTCTTAATGCACTTTTGACACCCTCTTGATAGTCTTTGCATCTCAGAAAAAGATCCTGAAAAGGCTCTTCTGGAAAAGGGACAACTGACATTCCACAGACTGGGAGAGTCACTCCAAAAACTGAAAAGGATTTGTTTTAGATATTCAGTGAGTAAAACCCCTCCTGTAAGTATAAAATAACTCTAAGAAAGGGCAACACAAAATGTCTGTCTGTGTCTGTCTGAACTAGTCGTGTGCATAAGGACAAAACTCAGAGCCAATACCAAGCTATGTACAGCCTGAGCAAAAGCAGGTGTTCCAAGAAAAGCACAGATCTTAGGTGTGGAAAACCTGCTCCTGTATTCTCAGACCCACACTGAGAGGCCACGATCCTGGAAGACACAGCCTCCCCATCAGCAGTAAACACACAAAATGATCCAGGATCCCTCTTGAAACAATGGCATCCTGGGACAAGGTATTCCTGAAGAATAAAGAGGTGCAGAGCCACAGAGAAAGGTCAGAGAAAAAAAGCACAAAATCGTGACCAAATGGACAGCAAAGAAGAGTTAAGAGAGTTAAGTGGGATTTGTACACTGGAAAGAGTACTTTGATTGAATGCTCAATCAATACTTTTTCAGGGAACCTGAAGCCTGTATGCTTCTTGAAAGCACAAATGGACTGACACCTGGCTACACTATCTTTTTCTGGTCTTAATATACCCTGATTTTGGCCCACCAGCACAAGCTGGCTGTAGCAGCAACGGGTGTTACTCAACTAGTTATCATCTTAGACATTCTAATTCTGCCTAGAATTACTGATTTCTACTGCCTGTGCAACGAGTTCCACAGGTGAATCAGGACTAACAAATATCTCTGTCACCACCTACGAGTTTAGCTACAGTGATAAGGCTCTTATCTATGTACAGAGAAACCTCAGTTTAAGTTCAACCATCCCATCCTTTGTTATATTTGTCCCTCCTTATTCCTTTTCTCAAGATTTTATGTGTCCTCATCTCCAAATCTTCCTGTGAAGAAACAGAGACTGTGCTCATTTATGTTATGTGAAATTGCAGCCCTAATAGTGCAGAATTGAACTGCACTATTGACATTCAGTGTCAGGTGTTTTCTGTCCCATTCTTTGAATGTCTAATAATTTTAATTTTTTTCCTGTAATTGCAGGTCCACAAAACCACCTGGGTGCCACAAGCACAATAAGTATATGAACAGCTGGTTTTCCTCTAGGATGCAGACTTGGAGTCTTGACTTTGTAGTGAACTGGACATGAACTTAGCCCATACATTTAGTATTTCAGACTCTTCCACAGCATTTGGCTAAGATCTTCCTCCCCTGTCATATTAACTGGAGTGGTTTCAGGGCTTGTTCTTCCTTCCAAACTTTTCACAAGTATCTAAGACGTTACACTCTTGAACAGATCTTAGAAATGAAATTTCACAGAATAAGCTAATTCTTACTTCAATATGGTATATTGGCAGGTTAGAGGTAGCTCCCATCTGAGGTGTATTCTTCAAAGAGCCCCTTTTTTGCTGGTATTTTCCAAAGACAAGAAAACCAGATAAAGCAGCAATTCCATACCTATCCAAGTGAAAGGCTGCCACTTCTGCGTTGTGTCTGTCGTAGCCAGCGTAGGGTTCTCCTTCCACTACATAATCCCGGGCATATCTGTAATTGAAATAAGTAAAATGAAGTGAGTCTTTGTAGAATTCCTGTCAATTTTGCTGTTCAGAGTAACATTCCTAAATTCAGGGAATTTAATAACAATTTAGTAACAGTTAAGGAGTCTCTGGGTCACTTTCCAAGTGAATGCCAACGGGAGAGGGGAAAACCACCAATGAGATTAAAGTGTCCAGACGGTTGAAGTGGTAGATAAGGAGGAAAGGTCAGTGATGCACAGTAGTCTCCGGAGCTTGGGAAGCAGTTCACATTCCAACTAATAAATTTTAATCCAACCATATACCAAGTCACATCTTAGAACAAAGAGCACTGACCCTGCTATGGAACAGGGGGTTATTTATACTGGAAAGCAGCAATTCCACAGATGATTTTGGGGTTAGAAAGAATTGTACATCAACAATTCTCAAATAAAATCTTATGCTGTGAAAGAGATGACAAATGCAATCCTTAGGAGATAGAAAATCAGCAAGCGTGAAGCTGAGGACAATATTGGGTATAAACAGAGCCTTTATTCTGGCAGAGAAAAGACAATGAACAGCAAAAAATAGAAATTAGGCAACAACAACTGTGTATTTTGGTGAAGTGCAAGGCTTTGTGCTTCCTTTTTTATCTTTTAACAGATATTAGTCAAGGCAAACACCGATTTCTCAGTTTCCTGACATTTGGATCAGTGCAGATACTGCCTCAGCACCACACTGCAGCTGAGTGTGAAATACCACAATCAATACTGGGTGAAATGCAACATGTTTTCAAATAAAATAAGGCCAAATTAGGTTACCTATTTTCTCATTTCTATGTATCAAATTGTTTGATATTGTATTGTATCCTATTCCAGCAGAATTTTTGTTCAAGCAGTTCAAGCAACAGTGTAAGAGAAGGCACAGAGCTTGACTTTGATGTTTTAGCCCAGCCCATGGAGGATGTGGGGTGAGAGGACAATCCATTTCCCCAGCCTGAGTAAATGCTTCAGCTTCTCTGCAAGGCAGCTCAGAAGAGAATTCACCAGTGCAGGATTCCTGCCAAATGGGAGCTTTCACCAAACCAGCATCTGCTGTCACATATACCACCAGATGTGATGATAAGCAAGTATTATTTGTTAGTAAATTAGGCTGAATTTCAAGTAAATTTGAAGTGAGACAGCTAATCCTCAGAACATGTCCTCGAAGGCAGGTCTTTGGTATGTACTTACAGCTGGCTTTTGGAAGCATGGCCACATTTTGAAAGCTGTAGAACTAAAATTTGTTAGTAAATCCTGACCAAACTCTTTGTTTCCATGCACAGTAGGCATCTAGGCCTTTCCAGAGCAAAAGAAATGAGGGAATTCTGTCGTCCCTAGCTGGTAAGTTTGCTCAGAACTGTTTTTAGCAGTAACTTTGACAGAGCTTTCAGGTCTAAAGCTGGTTAAATAGACTCTCTTGCAGTGCCAGAACAGGACTCTGCCCACAAGCCTGGCTATTCAGCAGTCACAAACAGAATGTGGGTCTACCAGGATGGCCAAGGCCACCCTCTCTAGTGCTCCTAGAAACATTCCCAGCTGCATGTGTCCTTGCTGGAGCACAGTGCCTGTGTTTGCCTGCACAGACAGGGCATTATAGAATGCAATTTAACGCTCAGTGAAATGCTTGATTGCACTCCCTGGCCCAGAAAGCTTTATGGGAATGCTGTGAATCCCCAATGCTCTCACTGGAGGAGATGCCTCTTGTATCACCAGGATTTCGTGTGCAAGGCTCACGCTGCCTGGGCCCGCAGGGGAACTCCAGCCTGAGCAGAGATTTTTTTTCTCATTCTCTAATCATAGAATCACAGACTGGTTTGGGCTGGAAGAACATTTCATTCCAATTCTGCTGCCACGGGCAGGGACGCCTTCCACTAGACCAGGCTGTTCCAAGCCCTGTCCAACCTGGCCTTTGAACACTTCCAGGAATGGGGCAGCCACAGCTTCTCTGGCCAACCTGTGCCAGGGCCTCCCCACCCTCAGAGGGAAGAATTTCTTCCCAATATCCCATCTACCCCTGCCCTCTGTCACTGTGAAGCCACTCTCCTTGGTCCTGTTCACTGCAGGCCCTTGTCCCAAGTCCCTCTCCATCTCTCTTGAGGCCCTTCAGGCACAGGAAGGGGCTCAGAAGTCTTCCTGGAGCCTTCTCTTTCCCAGGTGAACAGCACTCTCAGCCTGTCTCCAAGCAGAGGTGCTCCAACCCTCACAGCATCTTTGTGGCCTCTGCACTCACTCATTAATAGGACAGGAAACCTTAATGCCTGCTTAACCCAAAATCCTTTTCAATGATGACACTTCTCATTTGCAGTGAAATCTCCTAAAACACACCTGGCCTTACTTTTTAACATCTTTTTTCTCCTTTTCCCCAAAGACAAACAGTTCAAAAAGCTTTACAGCCAAGACTCTTCAGAATCATTCAATCATGTCAAATTTTTTTGAGGATCACTGTAAACCAAGGCCATACCAAGGAAGTATCACTGCTCTCCATTCTTTATGCTGCTCCTCCAGTACTCACCGTTGGCAGACAGGAGGCTCAGGGGCTCTCACTCTGACCTACCCAAACCATTTTTACAGCCTACATTCAACTACACCAGGCACACAGGTGTACTTTTAAGTAGTAAAAAAAGTACTTACAGTACTTTTAAGACCACTTTTAAGGCCAAGTTTCCTTCCTTCCCTGTTCTTGAACTGCACCCTCTCCTGGCAGTCTGACACAACAAGGAGGCAAAGCTTGTCTCCAAACTGCCAGTACCTGCACTTCCACAGCTGGGAAGAAATGGATCAGAAGCATCAGGTGTAACCAACATTCCCTCAGGACCGACCACAGCGATTATTCTTTTAATCTAAAGACAGGCTATATTGAGCATCAAGGCTATACAGCCTGAGAGACAGCTGGCACAGCAACGTAATGTGACTAGAGCACCAGCAAGGCCCTACTCTGCCTCAAAAATAACAGGATTGTCTTCCCTCTTACAGAAAAACTCGTAACTTAAACATTAATGTGACAACACGGACTAAAAGGGTACATATAAATAAAGCAGTTATTAATGCAGTCATCGAAAGCAGTATTTACCTCTTGGGCTTGAAGACGACCTTCTGTCCTCCTTCAAGTATCAGCAAAGCTTTCAGCTGCGTCCCTTTGTATCCCACATCAGCTTTGATGATCTTCTTGGTGCTCATGGCGTGCATGACAGCGCCCAGCTCGGGGGTGTCCTCGGGGTACACCTCGCGGGGCACCACCCACTGCGCGGCGATCTCCCAGGGCGACTGCAGCGTGTGCTCCAGGCGCGGGTCCAGCGCCACGCGCAGCCCCGCCAGCATGCGCTGGAACGCGCGCTGGTCCTCCCGGTTGGCAGCCGACGTGTCCAGGTTGTCGATGAGGAAAACCTTGGTGAAAATGAAGATGACGAGGAGGATGGCCAGCAGCACGACTCGCTGCTTCAGCTTCATGGTGCCCTTCAGTCCTTCTGCCCTGACCTTTTCTTCCAAGCGTTACGGGAAGTCTGTTGGAGATCAGGGTGAGGAAGGGGATGTTAGTTGATGAATTTCATGCCTAACTCGCATTGTAAAAGATGTCTCGCCACTGAAGCATCTCCTGGTACCCCTAAAAATAAACAAAACACAAACTTACAATCCCGCAGATCCCGCCAAACTCAAAATCAAGTTTACGCTCGGAACACAAGCCTGCATTTGTGGAAATTTGTATCCTAAAGCCCGAACACTTCTGTTAAAACACAGTGGGTTTGCTGCCTTCCTGCAGCCTTTCTGTGATCTGCACAGAAGGGGAAATTGCCAGATAGCATCTCTGCACGACTGAAACCACAGCAGCTGCAACCACCACGGGCAAGACTTTTGCAGGGAGCTGTAGTTTAACGTGATTGCTCCAATTTCACATGCACTCGTCCACCAGTGCGAGATCCCATGATTGCTGGTGTCCTAAAGACCTACCCCTCACAAAAGGTCCCAGGTAGATTTTAGGACAGCTCACAACAGTGAGAACAGCCTCACAGCCTGCTTTCCTGAAGGTACAAAACATAAGGACAGAATAGACTTAATTGTTTATTGCCTTTCATTTGCTGCCACTATAATTTACTCAGCTTTTTTTCCATTCTTAAAAAGCAATGAGCTGGAGTGGGGGATGACATCTTTACTTCCTCGCAGTTAAGTGAGCACCTTCTGCACTCAGCTGTAAAACCCATAACCACAGAAAATACACAAAGTGTCTGCAATCTCAACCAAATTAATTGGAAAAAATATCCCAGACCACTAACCCTTGCCTGTTCTCAGTAGCCTCACCTATAACAGTTAAAGCCACATCTGTTTCTATATTTACAGTGGGCTGCAAGACAAGTGTGGCCCCTCAATAAGCCTTGGCCAGGGCAGTGTTCGCATGTAAGGCACCATCAACTGTACTCAGTTATAAGGACAGAATTACCTCCCTAGTAATAGCTGAATGTAGTCAAAAGCCAAATGGAAAGGGGACATGAGTCACACCTCTGGGGGGCACTGGGAGCCAGCAGGAATTTCTCTTGGCACCAGCCACACTGATCATGCAAACCCTGAACAGCACCCTGAGCTGGGGGAGGACTGACACAGAAAAGCCTTCTCATGCGATTTAACAATAAGTCTATAAATCAGCCATAATTAATTGTGGCACTGGAAAAAACGAGCTGCCACAGGCTCATTTACCAGCAGCAACCACAGGACAGCCAGGCCATGCCTGGAGAGGCACAGCCATGAGTGCAGAATCAGGCTGGCACGGTGTAAGACTGTTAGTATAAAAGGACATGCAAATCCACAGAGGACTCCACAGCACCCAAAACAAATTTACATGAGGTCTAGAGGAGACCCATCCAGCAACGTGACTCTCCCACATCCCTGTTAGCACTCACAGCAGGACAGACCCAAGGAAGAGCAGAGGGTAGAAGCCTCAGGGACGGTTCAAACTAGAACTGTGGTTCCCTGTTAACTGTGTAATACTGATTTTAATCTGTTGGAAAACAGGTGCTTGTGTTCATACTGAAAGAGAACAAATCACATGTTTACATGGAAATTAGAGCACGTTACTCTTCCTCACCTAGTTCTGTTTTGGCAGCCTGTTCTTCTCCAGACAGCACTGCCACCTGCACATTACCCACTGCAAGCACAAGAATGAGCAGCACAGACCAAGAAGATGCACCTGACCCAAAAGCTCTCATTCCTGCAGATACAGACTCACCCACAAGAGATCCTTAAATAATAATCACATTATTCTTAAAATTAATCAGACAAACAAAGCAGATTGGCTGCACCTGTACCCTCTCCTTTTAACTGCATAATTCACTTCTTTAAAACTACTAATTCTGAATCACTTTGAGGACTGCTGTCATCAAGATCTGCTTCCATTCAGTTTTAAAATCCATTCGAGTTTGTAAGGAGTTAGGCAGAAGAGCAGAACTGTCATTTCAGAGCAGCTACTCCTCGCTATGAGATACGTGTACGTGTGCATTTGCATGTGTATGCACATTTAAAGAAAGCCTCGAAGCCCAGTGCAGGCTGACTAAAGCACTAAAGCACAGGGCAGGGTGTTCCACACCTCTGGAGCTCAAGATGAGCACTCACTTTTCTAGACTGATTTCCAGGAATGCTGAGCTTCTCTAGGGATATTCTTCCTGGGACTCGGGGGGGAGAATACAACTGCAGTCACTTAAATTAAAGGTCATTTACATAATTTATCTTTTGTGATGGCTTTGAAACTAATTTTGGCTGAAACCCTCCAATGAAGTAAACTGAACTTATGCAAATAAATAAAATTAAATATTTAACTATTTGCTGGTGAGTTGGCTCTCACTTTTTAGTGATGTCTGAGGACATGAATCATCAGCTGCTTTCCTCCAACAAACACCAAAGCACCCCCGAGGTTGTCACGCAATCAATTTCCCAGTGCTCCACGCACAGCCTGCACTTTGCCCCTTGGTGCCAACACTACACTCTCTGCTCTACAAGCCAAGGGAATTGAATCCTTTTATGAACAAGTTTACCACAGACAGCAAGAACTTGAGTTTACTGTTTTAAATTGAAGATGGCAAGGGCAACAGCGTTGAGGCGATGTAAGAAAATATTTATGCAGTTTTGAAAGAAAGCAATTTGAAAAAGACAAGTCTTTGGCAAAGCCTTGGATTGGAAGATTACGAGAACTCCAGAAGTGTCAAGCTGGCCCTGGAACAAGGTCAGAGATGAGAAAAGTGAAATAACAATACACCACCAAAATTTTAAGAAGGAAAAAATAAGGTAAGTGTGAGCAGAACTCTGGAACAAACGACAAAAGGGTATTGGACAATGACAAAAGTAAACATGGCTAAAAAGAGAAAACAGCCAGAAATAAAGAGCCATAGCAGCTTTTTAATGCTGTAGTCAACTGCAAGGTTTGCATAAGAAATGCCTCTTGTTTTTCATCTCTTTGGGAAATTTCCTGATCAATTCTTTCTCTTATTACAACCAGGTCTGTATTCTCAGCAAGTATGAGTCTTCCAACTCAACATACAAACAGCATCCCCTCAGTATCATGGTGGGGTCACACCACCATGCCCACAAACACACGAATTAAAGCATGGCATTAAATATCAACATCAGACCACTCCAGCTCAAAAAACCAGCATGCAATTTGCCTGTTACAAAAATTGCAGCTACTATAATCAGCCTACAAAGTTAGCAGAAAAATCCCACAAGGCATTTTTTACTGGAGTCACAAAATCAACGCCGTATCTTATATCGTAAGATATAAGATATAATATATAATAAGATATAATAGATCTTATTTTTGTATCATAAAGCTTTTTAGCTGCTATGTCAAAAATACTTGTGCGTACAATTTGCCAGGATTTCATTATGCTCGAAGTCACAAATCAGGTCCGGGGGCAGGCAAAGGTTTAGCTTGGCAGCATAAGTACACAAAAAATCATAGCTCAAACAGACATTGATCTGAAATGGATATGGTGGAAGTAGAGTCTAATTCCTGTTTAATGCATGGGGTTTTTCTTATATACACTATACCTTTTGGGATCACCTATCAAAAGGCCTTTAGAAGTTCTCCAGTAAATCCTGGAAAACGCCTTGAAGAAACATCGTATACAGTAGCGACATTTTCCTCTTCCCAGAACATCCTTCAGTCTCACCAGATCAATCTTCCTTCCCATCCTCCCCTCTCTGGCCAGCTCCTTTTGGTGGCTCATGCCTCCCCTCTCTGTGTAAGCCTTGTTATTCCAGTTTCCACAGGCAGGCTCCCAGAGATCTTTCCTTGGATTTCTCAGACTCATTCTGTCACTTCCACTCTCTTCGTGCTGCCTGCCTTGTGTACAAGTTTAGTCATCTAGTGCTCAAGGCTTCCCACATATTTACTTCTCTGCTGCTTCTCCATCTCCTTTCCTGTTAAAACTCCTGTTATCTCGTTATTTTGCCCCATTATCACAGGCAAAATCTGTGACAGTCTACACTCAAACTTTCCACAAACACAACTGCACCCCTTGTTGAGAGCTACAATACTGATAAATATGAAAGAGCACAACCATTTTAACCACTGCAATATCTCTGCCTACAGCTGCAACAATCAGTAACTGCCTGAAATATTTTCACACAGCTTTGGAAAGAAACAGAATCATTTTGTCCATCTGTCTGTCCACCTTGGCCCTGTTATATCCCTTAGTAACTTTAGAATCTGTTGCCAGCATTCCTACCAAATTTGTCAGAGGAATACCTGCATGAGCTTTACAAAAACCACAGGCCAGATAGAGGACAAAAGCCTTCAGAAGCCAAGGACAACTGGGTAAATATCCTGAATCTTTCCCAGCTGCCGGCAGAGCAAACAGGAACATCTGACTCAGCTGGCTGCACAAATAAGGACAGGGCGGATTGAGGTACAGGCAGCTCCTGGGTGCAGCCCTGGGGAAGGAGAAGCTACCAGGCACTGAGGCCAGTGGGAGCCAGGCAGGAGTTGCTGGGGTAGGATGTGGCAAACAACTCCTCAGGAAACCAGGCTGCATTAATGCTCCTTGCAGAATGACTTTCCACCAAGCACTGTTTCCTATGGAAACGAAGTTTATATAATCACGCTTTTCACTTGGATCCACCAGCTAATTCCAAACACATCTGAGAGGACAGCAGACGTTTTGAAGACAGGATTTATGTGTTTATTGGAAGCTGGCAGCTGGGGGTGCTGCAGGAAGGGCCGTGGCATTGGCTCAACAGTTGCCTGCTTGCCCTGGCCATGTGGGCAACCCATGTGCACACAGCTGGTATGGGCAGGGAGCTGGGAATGCCATGTGGGCAGGGAGGGACTGGGAGCATTGAAATGGGGAATGGTACAGGACAGGGGCAGGAGCCTAGAGCACTGATACAGAGGGTGCTGGACCCCGGTCAGAAGACAGCTGGAACAACTCTCCCTTGTCCCCATCCCGGTTACTGACATTCTACCTGACCACTACAGGTCAATAAAGCCAGCTGGAAACGCTATAGGGAGCCTTGTTCCACTTGGAAATGAAGCCAAGGCAGTGAGAAAATTCTGCAGTTTCCCCTCTCCACTTGACATGTTTATTCAGCTCCTACATAAGACCGGCATTAAAAATTTAATGAGGGTCCATGTACCCATCTGGCTTTTAGCAGCGATGAGCCCGTCTCTGCTGTAGGATGGTGCCAATCAGCCTCCCCCACTCCTGAGGAGGGGCAGTGGAATTCTGGTGTCAGAACCAAGCTGACAACTTTGTACCACGAAGCACTTTGTACCTCAAATGGAGGCAAATATTTTAGTGACTATGTAGGTCAGACTTAAGGATACGACGGGTGCACTGAGTCATTTTCAAATTAAAACAAGACACAAGAATGCCTGTTCTGGGATAAGTACCAGGTGGGATCCACTCACAATGAATCCACTGCAAACCTAGGATCTATATTTTACAGTTTACTCTGTTTGCTCAGCCCCTAAAGCGCTACAGATGTTGTAGGGCCTCAGAAGGAACAACGAAACAGCTGCAGTGCTTATGCTCATCTGTATCCAAAAAGGATCCAAAGAGAGATATCCTTTAAAAAGGGTTAACCCCGTGGCTTTGACAACCATGGCCAGCGCTTCTATGAACACACGTTGTAGTTTTTGACCTTCGCCAAGCTGCGACTGCCACTCGGTGAGAGCCCACGGTGCAGACAGCTGTTCCCAAAGGTCAAGACGTGGCCAGAGAGGCTTCACAGCTGTACGGGGCTCCGGCCCCAGCTCAAAGCAAGCATCCAGAAGAGGAATGAACCGCAGGAGTGCAGATAAAAATTCCTATCTGTCAGAGCTGCATCCGTGCAGCCCCCACCGACCACGGGTGAAGCCGAGGGGTGTCCGGGAGCCGGACCCGCGGCTCAGGCTGCACCTGTCAGGAAGGACGTGGTGCTGGAGCGAATCCAGAGAAGGGAACAGAGCTGGGGAAGGGTCCGGAGCACAAGTCTGCTGAGGAGCGGCTGAGGGAGCTCAGTCTGGAGGAAAGGAGGCTCGGGGGGACCTTTTCGCTCTCCACAACTTCCCGACAGGAGGTTGTGGCCAGGTGAGGCTGGGCTCTTCTCTCAGGTAAAAAGCGATAGGACAAGAGTACGGAGCCACAAACTGCTCCAGGGGAGGCTCAGGCTGGACATAGGGAGGAGCTTTTTCACTGTGAGGGTGATTATGTGTTGGAATGGGCTGCCCTGAGAGGCGGTGGAGTCACCGTCCCTGGAGGTGTGTAAGGAAAGCCTGGACGTGGCACTTGGTGCCATGGTCTGGTGACAAGGTGCGGTTGGGTCACCGGCTGGACTCGACGATCTCGGAGGTCCTTTCCAGCCTCACTCATTCCCTGATCCTGTGATTCTCCCGCCGCCGGTCCGGCCGCAGGGGCC
>WAAG01042393.1:10184-27486 GCA_013390105.1 Tichodroma muraria | reverse complement strand
CGCTCCAGGGCTGCGGGGAAGATGCCTGGCTTTAGGGTGAAAGCAAGCGAATACACATTTTTCACACACGTTTTTCAAATACACATGGGAAACACTTAGCTGTGGCTGCGCGCAGCAGCGCTCCGCGGGAGCAGGAAGCTGTGGCAACGGGTCCGGTAACAACGCGCGCCGCCGTCAGAGGCACTTGGCTCCTCGGACTTTGGAATTATAATTTAGAATTACAGCCCTCTTAAACAGTATTATTATACTATATAGCCCTATTATACTACATATTATGACTATATGCAGTCCTCAGCAATACACCTCCCTTTATAATCTAGCACCAATAAATTGTATGCTAACATCAATAGAATTTTATCCCTCCCCGTTCAACTACAAATAACATATAAATTTAATCCCCCCCCACGTTAACATACTCCCACTATAAAATAACGCTCCGGTGTCAGCTCCATCTGGCAGGCACCGCTGGAAGTTTGGCAGGGAATGCGCAGTTGGTGCAAAGCCAGCCTGCCTCGGCAGGAGCCGCCACCCAAACAGCACCGAAATGCGCTCACGGAAACACCGCGGCGAGAGCGGCGACAGAGCCGAGCGGGGGGCGCAGGCATTCCAGTCCTGCACGCATCCACCACAGCTACAGCCCGCGCATCCCCTTCCTGCACGGCTCCTCACTATCCAGAACGTTGTTTCTGCTCCACTTGCTGTTCCTCATTTATTTTTTTTTTATTATTATTTTTTTTTTTGTCCGTTTTCACAGAATCATTTAGGTTGGAAAAGACCTCTCAGATCATTGAGTCCAACGTAGCTGACTGCAGTACCTTTGGCTACTTTAAGACTGCAACAAATACTGCATTTGCAGACTGGTCTGAAGTGGAAAATAAATGTATTTCTTTGCAGGAATTTTCCCTTTCCCTCCTCCACTTTTAGGACATTAAAAGAAAACTTTTAATGGGACTTTTAAAAACCCCTTTGGAAAAAAACCCCAAAACCCCCCAAAAACCCAAAAAAACATACCTAGACTTTCTGCTGCAAGGTTCCAAATGCCTCAATCAAACCATCTTTGCAGACAACCACAATCAGGCTAGTTCTCTTGTGCAATGCTATTGCTAGAAGGAAAGATACTTAAACATATAGATATATAGATATTAATGGCACAGTTTCATTGTTATGGACTGCTCCTCTGCCAGCTCCTCACCCAATTAAAGTTTTAAATCTAACTACAATCTCAGCTTTCATTATTAATTATCATGTTAATATTTAAGTGCCGAGCAATTGTCTACAGCTATGAGAACATTAAGAGCTAAGAAGTGGCCAAGTGCATCAGGTTACAGACAAGGCATGGAGCTGGGGATGGCCAGGGGACCAGCAGGACACAGGCTGGTCATGAAGGGCCATCATCTTCCAAAGCTGACAGGCAGAAGAGCTTTGTTATCCCTTGCCAAGAGTGCAGCAGACCCCAGGAAGATCAAGAGAAAGAGCTGATGGAGCTGGGGCTGCCTATAAAAATCTGCAGGTCAAAGGAATAAGGACTGTCTCAGGCTGGGGAAGAACAGCAGTCAAAGGGCCATCTCAAAAGCTGGGGCTGGTGGAGGAAGGAAGCCAGAGAGGCTGTGAAATAATTCTATCTGCTCCAGGAAAACCTCTGCATGCTCAAAAGGAGAAAGCTTTGAATCAACAAATGCACTGTCACCAGATACTGCACAGATCTTCCTATTCAAAGAGCTGTGTGATGCTGGCAGCAGGCTGAGATCAGGTTTACACAATACAAAAGAAATTCCTGAGTCAAGGATGCCACTTAGACCTAGCAAAGCATGTTAAGCATTGCTTTGCAGAAGAGACCTGTGTAAAATAAAGCCACATGTCAATAAGCTGAAGGTACAGAAATAATTGGAGGCAGGGTGCCTCCTAGGTCAGGTATCAAGCACTGACTTTTGGATGGAAACTCTTCAGCTGAAAAGGTGCCAGCCCCAACTCTCTTCCTCCCTGCCAGGCAGTGGAGAGACAAACAGGAATCATTGCCTCGACTTACCCATGAGGAGGAGTTCTTGGATACTGTGGAATGGGAATGTGAAAGAACATAAGAGACATGAGACAGAGACTAGGGAAGGACGGGGCAGGTGAGCTGAGGAGCTCTTAATGTGCACCAAGACTTCTCACACCACTGTGGTGGTTCACTCAACTCAGTGCCCACCTTCCCCTGCCTTCCCTGCAGTGTGACCTGTGCGGAAAAGGAAGGGCCATGAGGTCATTGCTTAGTGGAAAGGTGCCACAAGAAAGCTTTTACTGGGACTATGGAGTGGCAAAGGGGTCCCTCAGTACATGGTCAAAAAGGCCAGATCCTTAGTACTGGGGTTAGATGGATGGAACCCAGGTTTGGACAATGTGTACACCCCCAGGAGTCTCCCAAGCACAAAACCCCAAGTGTGGCGTGTGATGGCTCAGTCCAGGTGACCTCATAAGCAGCTGACAGCAGCTTTGCTGGCACCTGAGGAGCAGACAGGCCAGGTAGAGCTGGCTCCTCTCTCCTGGACCTGTCCAGAGAGGAGGACAGCAAGAGACTTCCCTTTGCAGATCCAGCCTGAGATACTACAGCCTCCAGCTGCTGGTCAGCTCCAGCAGATGAAGTCATTAGCACCAAATGTCTGCTGCTGAGAAGTTCTGCCTCATGACTCCTTAATCTGTTTCAGGGAAAAATCAACAGGGTTAGTTTGGATAGGTGCTTTGAGCCACCTGGGTGATTTTGCCTGGAGCAGATTAGGAAATGCACACCCCAGTTGCTCCCAGACAATGCTGGATACAGGAGTTACAATAAGAAACTACAATTGTCAGTATTTTACTGGAGCACCACACCCTGAACATGAAGTTAAAGCAGTTATGCGAGGGATTAAAAATCTTTTTATAGCACTGTCAGGCTTATTTATACAGTTGGAAGTGTGTAATTAAATATTTGGGATATTTTTTTCCTCCAAAACTGTGTTTAACTGGAGAGACAAAAACACACATTTAACATTTAAACTTCCTTAATTGCTTTTAAATGTCACCACAAATTAACCAGTGTTTATTCTCAGTCTAATTGACAGCAGCACGAAGACATCACCTCTCCACCTGAGCACAACAGCTTTAAGAGAACAGCAGTGCACATTTGCATTACACAAGCTGATTTTATTCTCCTTGCCTCCTCATCAGCACCTCTGTGTACCTTTGATGGGCCTGTGCCTGCTCCTGCCAGTTTTCCTGCATGAGAGCTGATAATCCCAACTTCATTCCCTGGTGGAGCAGGCACCAGCTCACTGCAGACCAAGCCTCCTCACGGAAAGGGGGAAGAGTCCTGGTTCCTTGGGAGAAGAAACCCAAGAGCAGTTAAACAAAGCCCAGATGTTTGTGGGGGTCCCATGGGGGACAACTAACTCCCCTCTGCATCCTTTCACCAGAGACTGTGCCAGGAGAAGACAGAGAATTTGGGGATCATTAACATCTCATCAGAGCTGCACACACTGGAAACCTGACAAGGGCACTGGAGTGGCCATTTCGAATTGACCGAAATCAGATCAAATAATAAATAAATTTAAAAATATATTTTTAAAATTCAGAGTCATTTTTAAGTTAAAGCGTGAGACTAGTTTGGCAATTTCGTGAAGCATCAGTGCCCAAAATCAAGTTTTGGAAGGTAGAATCCCTGCCTATGGCAAGGGGCTGGAACTAGAGGATCCTTTAGGTCCTTTTCCAACTGTAATAATTCTGTGATTCTATGAATAAAAGCAGTGGGCATTGTTCTGAACCTTCTCTAAAATATTAGGGTTCAGCACAGCCTGGGAAAAAGAAAGGGAGAAGAGAGACTGCCTTGCTTGGAAAACAAACTCCACAGAGACAGATGGTGCCAAGGAAAAGGGGCAGTACCTACAGTACCAAGATTTTACCTTTCTTCCTCTCTAGAAATAATAGAAGTGTTAGAGATACTGGATTAAAGCGATTCTCAAGCTTCTCACAACAAATCAAGCTCTGTTCAGCTGAGGGGCTGAAACAAGTCACTGTTCTGTGACAACATGCCAGCCAGGCTGTTGTACACCTTCTCGTAAATAAAAAACTAATAAAACTAATAAAAATAACTCAAGATATTTAAATCACGAACTAGCTGACTTTAGAGCAAACCAAGTAAGCTATGCAGAGACTCATGGTTTTTCCTGTCATTTTCTCAGGCTGTCACCAGAACACGGGGATTTATTTTTAATGTGTGACTTTTATGAGATTCCTGGTATGAAAGTCCTTCCTTCTTCATTTGAGCCTCATCAAAGTGAAGGGTCACAGCAAGGATCCTGAACACAGCCTTGAGAACTGACCTGGAGAACTTCTAAGTCGCTTGACCTTGACCCCAACTTGGCTGCTAATACAACAGCTACAGAATGAGAACTGCTTTCATGAAAAAGGCTTCTAATTCCTCTCCTGGTGATTCAAGATATCACTCAAATTTACCCAACCTTACTAAAGGAGTAATTGATGCTGAGTGTCCTCCATGGCTCCCAGCTGACACTTCCTTACAGATAACCCCTTTGATGGTTTCCCTTCAGGGCTGTAGGCAACTTCTGCAGAATGCAGGGTGAATTTCCCTTTTGTTCAGAAGGTTGTGGTGTTGTTCAGTGGCAATACATTCTGGAGACAACCGAAAGGAAATGCTCCTCTGTGAACAGCAATCCTCAGGACCAAAGCTGGTTTGGCAGAGGGGCAGCCCGTGTGACCCCCATGCACAGCTGGCAAAGGTGTGGATGTTGCATCTGGAGCACAGCCAGAAGAGTTTTCAGTGGGTAAGGACAAGGAGAGAGCAAGCCCAGTCTTCTAGGAGCTAAGCTATTCACATGTCAAGTCTAATTCTATATCCATGGACACCTCCTGTCTTGGAAGCTGGATCTGTCTGTAAGAATTTTTTAAGTGTCTATAAATACTTTTAATCTCAAAGGTTTTTATGAATGGACACACTGGCTCTGTGCAGAAATCACTTATTTGTTCACTGGGACAGGATCTCACCTGGAAACGGGGGGACTGCTTGGCCAGTAGCTCTGCTCACTGATCTCAGCAGGATGAAAGCACAGAGCTCGAGGGAGGGGTGACATGGCTGAAGGTGAAGGAAAACCAGACCACAGTCTGGCCACAGCCCTGAAATTGCCATGATCTTGAGATGGGAGATGGTATTTTTATAGTCACTGATACACTGGAGCTCAAACTTCCTCTAGGATGGAGTGAGGGTCTCGAACTGAGGCTGATCAACCAGCACCACTCCTTCAGTGGGAAAATGATTCCTGAACTGTAAGAGTAATGATATCCAACCTTGCTCATCCACAAAGATCAACAACTCCAGCTCTAGCAAACTGAGTTTATATGACAACTCATTTCTACTGCACATTCTGGCTCTGCTCAACCCAGTTTGTCTCAGTTTCCCCTTCTACAGACAACGTAAACATCTGAGAATTAAACATCCTACCACACTTGGAGGAAATCAGTTAGACCAGGCAACTCTCAAGGTGAATAGTGCACTTCCAGCTCTCAGGTGTTCCAGCCAGCACATGAGGAATGGGACAGTTCCCAGACTGCCATGCCTTCCCCTGCAGTGCCTGGCTGCACTCGCATCACCAGGAGCCTCCTCAAACACCACTCTCTTCTTTCTGATCTTTAATCCTGCACGTGAAGGGGATCCTGTGCTCAATCTGGAGTGAGAAGGGAAACTGATCCCTTTTTAAGTGGGATGCTCTCTGCCCAGAGTCAGTCCAGAACACAAGCACAGGAGGGCATTCAGGACACATTCCAAAGAGCCAGACCATCCTCTGAGTGACTTGCAGCAAGAACAAACACAAAGCTGCTGCTCTGCATATTCACAATGCATATTTACCACTCAACTTTGCAGCTCTTACATTTTTAAACAGGAGTTCAGACTGGAAAGGAAATGATTAACATCTTGACTTCACCTTGCCACGAAGCAGCTCCCTCCAGTGCTTCCAGCTGTGCAGAAGAAAGTCCTTCAGGAAACTCAACTCACTGCAGGCACATTCTTCAGATCTTGTTAGAATATTCCTCATCATCCTCGTTTTGGTAAATGAGCTTTTGTGGTTTAGCAACAGGACTGAATAAATATTTCTAATAGAAAAGATACAAAGGATTTTTACTTTTTAATCTGACTTTGAAGACAACAAAACCTTCACTGGAAAAAAAAAGTTTCTCTAAAAGATGACATGAATGAGTCTAATCACTGGCCTATAGTATCAGAAACAAGGATCAGCAAGACCTGGAGAAGGTCCCTCCAAACATCTCCACAGGGTGTCAGTGTTATTTCAAATTTGGGTCATTTTATGCTGGAATCAGACTAATTTCTCACCACATTATTTTTATGAGTCTGTTCCTCAGAGAGCAGCTGCCACCACAGAGTTTTGCCCATATTTTTCATTCTAATTAAATTAAATTCATTTAATTAAAACAAAATGTCTTAAAATGGGGAGATGGAAGCACATAGTCAACTGTGGTCTGGGGACAATGGGAGATTCAGAGGGAGCTGCCATGAAATCACCACTGTAAATCTGCTCCCAGTTTGCTGGTGGGATTCTCAGTTGCTGCTGGGCAATGATCTTCCAGCAGGTGATCCAGAGCCCTTCCACAGGCACCAACCCAGGGCTCCATGTCCCTTCCCTGCCATGGCCACCACAAGCATCTCCTGGCAAAAACACCCGTTCAGTGTTTTTGAGCCATTCGAGAGCTGACTCTGAGGCAGAACAAAGCTGTTTAAGTCGACCTTTGCCAAAAATGATTTTCCAGACATGTTACTACCATGGCTGTGCTGAAACAAGGTCCCACTGTGCTCTGGCAGCCGTGGCAGATGTGTGCTGTGACACACAATATCCTCACTGACGTGGGTGCCCCGAGTGACCGCCTGAGCCAGCTCCAGTGCCTCTGCAGGGCTCTGCTGGGACGCCCTGGGATCTTGCTGATCCTTGTTTCTGATCCAACAGTCCTCTTCCTAGCAGCTTTCTTCATCTTCCAGTGGTCTAGCCTTCTACAACACTCATATAACAACTCCCTTTCTTACCTGTAATTATGAGAACTACTGGAAGCACTGTTGGATGTCCAACAGGGATGAATCCTGGGGCAGGAAGTTTTTCAGTTCAGTTCTTTCAGTTCTTTATCATATTATTCTAAGAGGTGCCATTTCTTATCAGTGTTAGGGACATCATCCCGAAGAACTTCTCCTGAAAGCAGTGCTCAAGAACGTGCCTGTAACAGGCAGCAAACAGGCAGCACATTGTGTTAGCCCCGCACAGAACATGTTCTGCCTCAGATACCAGGCAGCAGTTTGACAAACAGGGGTGTTTTTTCAGCAGGACCATCAATTTAAGCCGCCCCTGGCCATACTCCTCGCCATTTATCCTCCCACCTCTCTGCCAGCCTTTCAGATGTGCCAATACCATGAGGTATTGATGTGAGGCTGGGCAATAAGTTGAATTGCAGAACTGACCTAAATTAGAAGTAATCTGGCATCAAGGTAAATCAGTATATATTTAACCCAGATTAATGGGTTAAATTCATCAACTGCCCAGTAGTTGTGCCACCAGGACCAAGTGTGGGAGGAGCACTGGGTGGGAAGGAGGTGCTGGACATTTAAATCAGTGCAGTTCAATTTATACCCCTGGAGTCTGACTTGCCTTTAAGTAACAAAGAGATGGAACCCCAGATCTCCAAAAATGCCTAAGATTTCAACTTCCCGTAGACCACAAAATGGTTTGGGTTGGAAGGGACCTTAAAGATCCTTTCATTCCATCCCCCTGACATGGGCAGGGACACCTTCTGCTATCCCAGGTTGCTCCAAGCCCTGTCCAGCCTGGTCTTGAACACTTTCAGGGATGGGGCAGCCAGAACTTCTCTTGGGCAACCTGTGCCAGGGCCTCACCACCCTTACAAGGAAGAATTTCTTCCCAGATTTCAGGATTTTCATGTTCTAACATTTTCGTGTTTATGTCCTACATAATCAAAGAAGGGCAACAAACAGCAACATGTCCAGAGAAGGGCATCAGAGCTGGGGAAGGGGCTGTAGCACGAGGGAGCTGGGGCTGTTTAGTCTGGAGAAAAGGAGGCTCAGGGGACCCCTGTTACTCTCTACAACCACCTGACAGTCAGTTATAGCCATGTGGGAGTCAGGCTCTTCTCCCAGGTTAATAAGTGATGGGACAAGAGGAAATGGCCTCAAGTTGCACTGGGGGAGGTTTCCATTGGGTATTAGGAAACATTTCTTCACGGAAAGGGTTGTCAAGGCATGGACCCAGCTGCCCAGGGAAGTGGTAGAACCACCATCCCTGAAACTGTTCAAAAAACGAGTATGTGGCACTTGAGGACACAGTTCAGAGGTGAACACTGCGGTGCTGTTGGGGGAACAGTTGGACTCGATGATCTTAGAGGTCTTTTCCAACCTTAGCAATTCCATGATTCTAAGACAGCTGGCTCTTTCTGCTTTCCCTCGCCACAGAGAGCAGGGCACCAGGCAGGGGACCAGCCTCACAGCAAGCCCAGCTCCTGCTCAAAGCTACCTGGTGGTCTGCAGAACATAAAAATATTTTGGAACAGCTGCAGTGGATGATGGCAGAGAAGGAATATTGACTGGGACCGCTGCGGCTATTTCTTAAGTCTTTAAAAACGAAACATCATGGCAGCTATTTAGTATGGCTTTTGAAAATTCAAATATTGACAGAAGGAAGTTTTCCAAAGGATGCCAGCAGCTTCCAGCAGCTTTTGCAGGAACCCCAGTAGTCGAAACACTGCGGTGTCAGATGTGGGCAGCAGCACAACCAAGCCCACAAGCTCCACACAGGCAGGAGAACTTCCAGCACTTTGCCCTCTGCACGGCATGCACTGGAGCTGGGGGTGGCGAGGGCTGCAGGGAGGAAGGGAGAGGCTAAAATGCCCCAAGGAACTACAATCAGACATGCCAAATCCTGCATTTTACTGGGAAAGGGAGAGAGTGACTTCACTCTTTACCTTCCCTTCCCCACTTCCCCTGCCCCAAACAGACAGATGTGGCTTTGCAAGAAATTAATTACAGATGGAGGCTTAAAAAAAAAAAAAAAGGGAAACACCCCCACCCCCACCTCTCAACCACAAGGCTTTTTCCTCTGCAGACTTGAGGATGGATGGGGTGACCTGGGAAAACTGGCAGATGGAAAACCCATTACAGATGTGAGGTTTGGAGAATAAGGCTGAGGGACAATTTGAGAGTTGTAAATTTTAACTTTGGGGGTTTAAATGCATTGCTTAGCAACACAAAACAAATAGGAAACAAGAAGCCTCATGAGAGAGACGCTTAAATATTTTAAAATCCCTATTTGAGCTGAAGACTACATTACCAGAGACCTGAGGGGCTGCTATTCTCAACAGCTACAGTCAAGTCAAAAAGAAAATGAGGACTGTAATCTCATTTCCACACCAAAATGTACATAATTTATTTTGGTCAAGGAAAACAGTTATTTGCTCCCGTTCCTGTTTTGCATGGTACAAGCCTGAATATGATCAGAATATACAATGAAATTTTAAGCATTTTGCTGCCCAGGAAAGACTGTCATGATGCGTTCAAATACAGGCAGGGAAGCTGCTTTACTGGGCATGTATATATTGTATATGATCATTGCTACCATATGTCTGACCCTCGCTACATGGTCCAATGCCATTTTATGCTGCTGCATAAATCATCTCCTAAAACCCCTGACATCTCAAAGGATGGCAGGGGCCTCCATCTCCAGGGAGAGAAGGATGAAAAAGAACAGATCACCTGGAAACAAATGTTGAGCATTTTACACTATTTCTTCACCATGAAAAGGGTAAGAGGGAAGGAAAAAACAACAACAACAAAAAAGACATTACCAGATTTGAAAGGTTAAATATTAGTTTTGGCTTTTTTTTTTCATCTACTGAAACAGTAGAAATACCAAGTAAAGGAAAGTATGAAGCTTCTGAACAAGCCTGTGGCCAAAGCCTCACCTTCTGCAGAAAACATGAAGGAAAAATTCATTAAAGATTAAAAAAGAAATTCCCAAGGAACCAAAACTCCTTTCAAAAATTCTCTTCTTCTCAGAGCCTGTAAAAGCAGTTCTTCAAATGCATACATACATTTTTATATGCAAAAAAAAGCAAACATCAGGTAGTTCTTTGCCTTATTCTGGGGCATCTCGTGTAGCCCACTGTGTTACCTCGGAGGAGTGCTGAGCTGGATGCAGCGTGCACTGATCCTCTCCTGAACTGCTGAACGTGACATCATCCTGCTGCTTTCATGAAGGAGGGCCACAGCAGTGGAGCTCGGAAATAACCCAGACATTCCCACTTGGTTTTGCTCTTTGAGCAAGAAGGGATATGGCAGGCCCACGGTTTTGGAGGTTTTTTCCTTTTCTGTTTTGTTTTGTTTTGTCTTATCTGAAAAAAGCCAAGCACAGAAACCCAACCATAAATAACCTGAAATAACTAATGCTTGCAAGAGTTAAAATCACTAGGAAAGCTCCTCGGTGGCTTAGAACTCCAGGCCAATAAAACCAGCTGTTCATATAAATACTCAACCTCCAAAATCAATGAAAAAACTAGAAACATAATGGACACATCTTGCTTAATCTAATGGCCAGAAATATGGAGAACAAAGAGTTCTTACAGAAAAGGCATTCTGACACAGAGTCATGGAATGGTTTGGGTTGGAAGGGACTCTAAAGATCTAATCTAAGCCATTCCAATCCTAGTGGACACCTTCCACTATCCCAGGTTGCTCCAAGCCTCATCCAACCTGGCCTTGAACACTTCCAGGGATTGGGCAGCCACAGCTGCTCTGGGCAGCCTGTGCCAGGGCCTCCCCACCCTCACAGGGGAGAATTTCTTCCTAATATCCAGTTTAAATCTACTCTGTCAGTTTGAATCCATTCCCCCTTATCCTGTCACTCCACACCCTTGTAAATTGTCTCTCCCCATCATTCCTGTAGGTTCCCTTCAGGTACTGAAAGGCCACAATGAGGTCACTCCAAAGCCCTCCCTTTTCCAGGCTGAAGAATCCCAATTCCCTCAGCCTTTCCTCATAGCAGAGCTGCCCCATCCCCCTGATCATCCTGGTGCCTTCTCTGGACACATCCAACAGGTCCATGTCCTTCCCCTGCTGGGACCCCAGAGCTGGAGGCAGCTCTGCAGGTGGGGAAGTATTTCTGTATAGATCCTCAGCAGTTTATCAGCTGAAATTACCAGATGTAAAGACCATGGAGAAGACTCAAAGATCCAGCTCCAGCTGTGGTTCATCTCCTGGCAGCAAGAGATGTTCAAAATGAAACTGAATACTGTTTTGTGGGCGTGCCACAATGATGGTGTAAATCAGCAGCATCTGCTGTCTGTACACCTGCCTGAAAGCCAACACTAAGCCATGCCTGGAACAGAGGCTTTTGGGAAACAGCTTGATCTTGGGCCAAAAGAGGCATGTATGAAAATCTCCTCCAGGAAGGATTTCAGATGGATACTTTCAGCTTGGCCAGGAACAAGAGCAGAGACCACAAGCAGGCTGATGGTAGGAAGTGTGTGTGGTGGGTAAGTGTTCCCTTTCTTCATGTTCTGTTTTCCCATCTTCCTATCCAAACCCATGGCACAGGATGATAAAGATTTCTTTCTTCCACTGTCCTCGCAAAGCTCTCTTTTTTTTTTTCTTTGTAGATTGAAAAAGTGAAGGGGCATCTTTCAAGTCTCTGAATTATATACTAGGTTATTAAATCACCCACAGATCTCATCTGACCAGACTCAATCTGAGAAAATACCTATTGCAAAAATCACTTGGTAAACAGCAGATGACCTTAAACAAGGCCCCAGCAGCTCCCAGGAGGTTAAAACTATTTGTCAAGATGGCAAATCCATGCCAGAAAATGATGGTCTCATCTAAGCACAGACTCCACACTGCTGCTGGTATCACCCCTAACCTGGGGTAACGTTGGCTGGAAAGTTTTCCAAAATTCCTTTGGATAGCTAAGGGTCCAAGTTTTCCAAGATCAAAAAGGTAAGGAAGCCTGGCATCTTACACCATAAAAAAAGCCCTTATAATTTCCTTTATTCAACTCTCTGCAAAATTCTCATGGGTCTTTGATGCACAACACGGGAAGCAAAATGAAAGACAAATTCATCATTTCCCCTTTGCCAGCTGCTATTCCTTGTAATGGAACTTCTTTTCCCGGCATGTTTCCAACACAGATGTGTTCTGAGACTGGCCTGCTGCAGCACTGCTGCCCAGCCTGGCTTGCATTTTTTTGGAACAGAGTGGCATAGAGAAGGCATAGTGAAAAGTGAGCCTTTCTTTATTGGATTCTTTCCTGGATAAAGGCAGGAGTTCCTAGCAAACCCCACATGTTTGTGGCCAGAAGGCTCCCCCAGCCAAGGATGTGACACCAGGTCACTTGACACAGGGAGCTTAACAAAGCGAAAAAGCCCTCAGAGTTTACTCGTGCTCTTGGCTGAAAACAGGTTGCTAAAAACTGCACTGGAATTAAAGGCCAGTGTAGTGTGGAAACTGAAATCTCATCAGATGTTCCACTGGAAACCAGAAGGAGCAGCTTCTCCAAGCGCGAGGCAGCGCTGCTGCTCTTGGAGCGCGGGAGGGAGCGAGAGCCAAGGGGCTGGGCAGGCTTGCCCGGCTGAACAAGACTCACTTCTCTGGATGCTGCTGAAACTTGCCACTGTTGGTGAAACCGTGGCTTTGACATGAGCTGCAGGCAGAGGAGATAGATGTGGGGCAGGAGAGATGACAGGGGAAAAGAGCACGGAGAGAGATAGGAGGGGAAAGGGGCTGCTCTGTTCCCAAACCACTGCCTGCCCCGTCCCTCGTGAAAAGGCCCCTTCAGCCAGACCTATCTGTCAGCCTCTGACCTGCCTTTCAACATTATGATGCTCTTTGATTTTATTCATTCCTGCTGGAGGTTTTGCTCAAATATAAACAGCAGAGCATTTCAGCCGGAATTAAAAAAATACAAATAAAAGAAATGAGAAATTCCCCAAGCCTCCAGGCACATTTTAAAACACATTAAAAAGGATACGACAGTACCAGCTTCATACATACCACAGCTGCAGTGATTCGCAGCAAAAGCAAGGAAGGTTGAATGTGCTAGTGTTTTGTTTTAAAATATGGGCTTCACATTCAGAGAGATCCCTACACCACCAAAACCTGAAGGAGAGAGTGAGAAATTCAGTGATTTCCACCTTTCCCACCTTGCTATTTCTGCTCCTCCATGTGCAGGGCAGGCTGGACTCCGGGAAAGCAGAAGCTTTTGTGAGGTCCCCAGGACTCCAGGAAACACAGGCAGCTTTACACTAGGATTTACAACCAGTAGGTCAAGAACAACTCCAAAGGTGTTTTATTACTTGTGATGAGGGACTATCAAAGAAGCCACAGGCTACTTTACCAACTGTTTGGCATTACTTCTTTAGTTCTTATTGGCAACCCTCTAGGCTATTGCTCTATTTTTCTTTCCCCCTCCCACTCGCTTATCTTTCATCTCCCAGTCTCCAATATTAACTCAATTTCATGTTGGAAATTAATCTGCACAAAAGCTAAAGAAATTCAGAAAAATAGAAAAGAAAAAAGGCAGCAGGTCAAGTAGCTGACACACACAAAGGCCAGGTGCTACTCCAGCACGTTATCACAACACTGGGTGTACGAACAGAAGATGAGTTCTTGAGTTCTTTTAAATGAGTCACCAGTAAAGGCAGAAAGCTTTTTTGCACAGATTTTGACATTCCTATTTTCTGGTTTGAAACATGGCCAAAGGATGAACATGGATGATTTTCCTTTGGTAAGCACGGGGCTTTAATGACACGTCCCACCTTGCGATTAACAGTAAAATCTTGGTTTCTTGTTTCTTCTGACACAAAGACCAAACAGTGTTGGAAACTGTGTATATTTACCATATCCTTCTGCTTTTAGCATTTTTCAAATACTGCCCAAAATAGAAGTCCAGGCTTGCACTGTGATTGGCACGTGTACAATCACTGTGGGAGACAAAAGATTAAGACATGTAAGCGAATGTTGACTGACACTTGTTTGCCCTGTGTGAAAATAAAGAGGCCCAGGCCAGGGCAGTTATGTGCTATAGCATCAGTAGAGATGGACTGGCTGCCTGTGTAACTTAAACAAAAATGGGGAGAGAGAGAGGTGGTCTATGCTGTTAATCTATACTGGGGGATTTAGAAGCAAATAAAGCTCTATTAATCTTTTCAAGCTTGTATGTACAGATATTTTTTTTTTTTTTTTGCAACACTATTTCAAGTTAAACCCAGATGGTGTAAATCAAGCTGTAATGCTCATTAAATATATTTTCAAAAAAAGCATTTATTCCATCCCTTCAGCATTCCAAGCAGTTTAGCAGGGCAGAGCACCTACCCTGAGCAAGGATTGCACATGGCATACTTGACTCTGGCAAGGGAACACAGTTCCAGCTGTGGCTCTCTGCAAATGGCTCCTCCAACCAAGACTGAGACTTCCAGACCAGGAGTCACTGGAGTATCTAAAATGCACCCAAATTTCTAAGCTGACAACAGCCACAACTACTGGACCATCTAGACACATCTTTTTAGAACCAAAAACATTTTTTTCCTCTCAACAGAGAGTTACAAGGCATTTTGGGAACCAAACCAGAATTTTTAAAGTATTAACCATTTTTCTTCTTTTTTTCTTCTCTTTGTAAATTGTACCTTCACCAAGAATTCTTCATGTTTATAAAACTGCCTATACATCTTTTCCATGGATTACCCTGTTTACAGTGACCATTAAATTCTACACAGATCACTACATAAATGACCAGTTAAGCCTGAGGAAACATCCACCTTGTTTTTCCAATCCCACCATTACTTTTGCATTTACTCCTGTTACCTGCTGTCTTGAAATGCCTTTTCTTGGCCTTACAACCACATTAACTTGCTCCTGCAACCCTTTCTATAAGCAAATTGTTTAAAACACATACCTATGCTTTTATGTAATAAAATGTGAAAAAGCAAAACCCCAAAGATGTTGTTCAGTGTAAATCATGATGGAACACTGATAATAAACGAACCTTGTTCATGCCAGATAAAGCAAAAAATCCTAATTTAACACACTAAATAATTTATCCCTAGCCAGAAAGACACTCAGACATTCAAACAGCCGTCTTTGTACATATGGAGAAGCTGCCAAGTCTCCATACTTGAATGATCTCATAGACTCTGGAAAGAAAAAAAAAAGAGAAACAAAATATTTTACCATACTAGCTGAATACACAGGGGCAGAAAAGGACCAAAATGAAAGCATTTTAGTGGTCTGGGTCCTAATACAGATCTGTAGACAAGTGTGGGGAAAAATTACAACCACGAAGTCAAAGAGAAAAAAACAGAACTAAGCAAAACCTTCTTTAAGTTTTCTGGCCTGCAATGGTGCTATCTATGAAGCAATGAGGAGTAATCACCCCTAAGTATCTATTGCTGTTGCTCTCTCCCCAACTCACATCAAGCTTAACTCATCCTTCTTTCTGAAACAAGGAAAAGAGGGACTATTTACAAGAGCATGGAGTGACAGGACAAGGGAGAATGGCTTCACACTGACAGAAGGCAGGTTTAGATGGGATATTGGGAAGAAATTCTTCCCTGTGAGGGTGGGGAGGCCCTGGCACAGGTTGACCAGAGAAACTGTGGCTGCCCCATCCCTGGAAGTGTTGGATGGGGCTTGGAGCAACCTGGTCTAGTGGAAAGTTCCTCTACCATGGCAGAGGGTTGGAAGGAGATGAGCTCTAAGGTCACTTCCAAACACAAACCATTCTGAGATTCTGTGAAAGTGTCTGCAGCAAATGATCACCACTGTTAGAGGAGTTAATGTGTAAAGGCAGTGAAGTTTTCCTCTCAATCATCACGAAAAGGTAATCAGTTTTCACCTACAATGCCTTTTCCTTTTGGTGTGAGGACTGCTGAGTTAGAAGGGTAAGTAGAACAGGGGACACCATGGATACAAGCAAACAAGAGGGCGTTGATCCATGTGCTGCTACCTAGGAGAAATATCTGTGTGGAGCCCAGCTGGCTTGAGCTGAGGACTGAGCACAGGTAGTTCTGAGCTCAGCTTGGTTCCCAGCTGTGTACACTGGACCTGATCCTCCACTTGGGTAAATTTCCAGCTCAATTAGGCTGTGGATGATGACAATTTTACCACCTGGAGACTGGCTACACTCGGGGTTTCCAGAAACACTGCAGTGCCTTTTCATCAGGCAGCTGCACATGGGAAACCAACTCTGAGAGATCACACGAGGTACACCTTACCCTGCTCAGGTGAGACACAGGCAAGCAAAAATCTCAGGTTTAAACAGCAACTGATCAGTTCGGATTTCAGCTTTGTCAGCTGTTAGGTCAGAATGGGCTGAAATTCCAAATGTGCCACATACTCAAACTCCCAGTTGACAAGAGACTTAAACAGTCCATTATAGAACTGAAAATGTGAATTTTCTTGAAGCCTTACATCCTGTTATCTACCTGTAACTCAGTATCTCCCTATACTGCTGCTCATAAATGAGGAGAGTGATCTCAGATGGGAGAACCAGCCCTGTCTCAGCATCTCTCACCCCACCTCAGCCTCTCCAGGCTGCTCCCACCAGTTAAGGCCTCCAGCATTCCACAACATCCACCCCCACAAGCACTGGCAGTGCTGTGTTTGGTGTGTCTGGGCGTGCAGGGCACAAGCCCAGCTCTTTGTGGGAAGGAGAAGCTCAGCCTAGCCTAGCCCAGCCCAGCCCAGCCTAGCCCAGCACACACCTGCAGGGACTCCACACTCAGCCCACAGCTCTGGAATCCCTCTCCCCAGTCCTCTCTGCATAAATCAAGCAGCAGGGAGGCTCAGAAACATGACGAATACGTTGGCTAGAATATCTCCTGCTGTAAAGACACAGGAGGAAGGGGGATACTAAACTAACCTTGCCTTGGATGGAAAAGCAGCTGGAATTTAATGTTCTTGGAAGGCAGCCCTGGCTGTTCAGACATGGATCTGCCAGGGAAGTCCCCAGTGGAGGCATCGCTCATTCTCCAAAAGTGAAACGTCAAGAAAAAGCCCTGGAAATCATTAAGGACTCTGTTCAACATTTCTTGAACAATCTCAGGCAGGGAAAAAAAAAAAAAAAGTCTCTCAACCAGACAGATTCTCAGTGCTAATATAAAACAGAGTGGGGATCACCAGCAATCTGAAGTGGAATTTTGCTTAATTGTGTCAATCTGAAATGATTGTAACATCAAACCAGCCTCAAAATAAACAAAACAAAACAAAACAAAAAAT